>JAXIVD010000918.1:100169-111456 GCA_036785275.1 Cancer borealis | reverse complement strand
ATAGTCGCCCTCACGTATAAGTTAATATCCCTAACTACCGCGTCACACTCATTCGACTTTAAAATTTTAATAACATAGTATGGGCTTTCCGTTTCATTACCGTGGGCACCACCAACGAATCGAGCAAGGTGTTATCTCTTTTCTGTTTAGAATAATAAAGGACTCCATCTTCCTCTGATCGTGATGACCGACTTCTGAACACTCTGGTTTTATTGCTCCACCAAGCGCTTGTTCACCCACTTCTGTTATTTCCTCCTGGGGAAACCACGAGTCGCCTAACAAGTCTATCTGAGAATTCATAATTAAAATTTAATTGGAGGGGGGAAGGACGCCCGGCGATCCGAAGACCGCGACTCACTTAACAATCTGGGGACAGGTGCCCGCAGAGGAGACTTTGAGCGTATTAGTCCACTAACACTATCACTAACACTTAAAAAAAGAAAACAATGCATCACTATTAACTCTACGTAACTATTCTAATCACCAATCACTAATCACTACTCTGTAAGGGAATAAAAAATTAACTGGAAGGGGGGCTAATTACCTACTTAACTAGCACACTGTAGCGTCTCCCGGACAACGTGGGCTGATGCGTAATTTGCATCTACACCGCTGCAACCACTGTACCGAGGGTCCGAGAGTTGGTATATGAACAGAAAACGAGTATAAAAATAATGGACAACTTTAATGATGAATAAACAAAATAAAGTACTCGCTATATCCGTGGTGGTGCTCTTACAAATGCTTATCCACCCTTAGCGACACAAACATAAACATATACCTTAACTCAAATATTCCTATTCTATCCTACCTAACTATACGTGAGGGAACTGATGGAAAACGACCCAAAATACACTCACGCCACAAATATTGTTTGAGAGTCACTGGGTCCTTCTGGCCGTCGTCCTTGTTTGAGAAGCAACTCCACATGCAGCCTTCGTCAAACACCAACCGAAAGACAGTCTTTTGCTGGTCCTCTCGGCAGCTGTATCCGGGAGGACAATTTACCGTTAGATATTAATAACAATGTTTTTCAAGTGTGGCAAGGCTTTTAGGAACACTGAAGGCTTACCTGTCTGGAGCGGGGTCACGGAACACTAGTGACTGACCTTCCGCCCAGACCGATATATATATCCTCAGTTCCAGTGACGTCACGCGTTTTTTCCATCATCCTCTTTCGCTAGTAGTACCTACTCTAACCATAACAAGGTATCTTAACGAGCGTCGAGAATACGAGGATTTACCGGCGATTCCGCAAAGGAATCACCGTAATGATAGTTGGCCCGTTGTACTCGGTACATATATATATATATATATATACATATATATACACACACACCTACACACACATACGTGCGGGCCCACCCTAACTCTACGGGTGTCGAATGTTTACTGACAACATCACGTGCGGGCCACAACACCGGGGTGGCAGGCGACACTGGTGATGAAGCTGCAGACGACAACCCAGATGATGCAGAATTTGACCCGTATGATGATGCACTTGAACATGTATCTCAAGATATATTTGACATGCTTACTGTATCAGATGAAGATGATTTTGAAGGTTTTTAATTAAATATCTATGTTTCGAAGGTTTGAGGCAATTGTTGAAACAAGGTAGAGCGCGCCCGGCATGGCGGTGCTGATGTTTATGATAATGTTTCTTTACGTTTTGAAAAATTCAGACTATTGTTTAGTAAAAGTAATATACGTACAATATGTAGTTTTTTAATTCCTTTAACTACTTACATCTTGAGCAACTAGTGTTGGAAATAATTGTTGAAGTAATAAATTAAGGACGGGTGAACAGTGAACCTTACCATGAGAAAGGGGGTCGTGTAATATAGCGATAATAGCTCAAAACCAAATTTTTTTCCTCAAAAATTGGGGGTTGTCTTATATAACCAGTCGCCTTATAGTCCGGTATATACAGTATATCCATTCGCCATGATCCGCCACTATCCGTAAGAGTCCGCATGGAACTGTGGAAGGGCTGCGGTTTTTTTTAACAAAAAAAAAAGTTGCCTATCGCCACGGCTGAGCATCCGCAATCGAAACGCAGTGGCGCCACAAGAGGTAGGTTGCGCAGGTCAATGTCTTGTGATGTGCTACCCAGAACATCCTGTGGTGTTTGTGGTTGTATGAGGTAAGCTGAGTTTGTTTGGTGACTTGGGTATCAGGTGGTGCTTGTGATAGGGTTTGGTATACTCTATGCACTTCTGAGATACACTTCTCAAGTTCATCAGCTAGTTCTCCACAGTTTGGATAGGTATTTTTAGTGCATGCTTGATAAATATATCTTTTAGAGGAGTTGGTGAGGGCTATGAGGAAGTATATGATTAGGAGTTTGCAGTGGTAGTGGAGCCACATCTGGCAACTGTTGCACTTTATACCTGCCTCACAGTGAGTCTGGCACGCCCCATATGGATAAATGTCCTTGTCTTCCACTGTTACAAGTGAGCCTACCTTGGTGTTGGTAGGGGAGTTGATGTGGGCACTGTCATCCTGGCCTGGTGTGTGGCTGGTGGCTGCATGATGGTTTGCATTTGCCATGGTTACCTATTTCCTGAGATCTTGATTTATATATCTTTCCCACAGATTCCACTAATCTGTTGTACATGTTTATTGTGTTGTTGTTGTTGAAGTAGGAGTGTGTGGGTGGTGATAAAAGGTGGTTGTAAGGTGGCCTGAGTATGGTCATCTACGCCCACCTGCCGCCATCATCATCATTACTTAGTCCTAACCTTACCTTAACTTTTGGATCACTGTCTGCCATGTACACTTTCATTAATACCTAGATTGAATTTTTATGGTAAGTTTTTAGTATTACACCAGTTAAAAAAGTGATCTTATTATATTAAGTTAATGGATTTATTATTTTTTTGTGAGGGAATGAAAGGTATGATCACTTTAAAACGCCTCATAACTATCCTTTTCATAAGAATAAAAAACAAATAATAATAATAATTCCCACAATACATCTTGCTGTTTTTTTTATTATTATTATTTTTTTTTAGTTTATTTTGCAATGAAAAGAATAATACTAGAGCATCTACAACATACAAAAGGTAAGTAGTACATCATCACACAGGTATTCATTGTGGTTAAATTGACATAATTGTGTAATATTAACTTTATAAAATAGTATTCACAATCAGTATAAGATCACATCAGTTTTCTCTTCTTTCTGTCACTGAAAAGATCACAATTCGTTTCAATGGATGAAGAAAACATTGTGTAAGTGTTAGGTGCACAGGAGCTGTCTTGTGTAGGTCAACTGACCTTTTACAGCACTTATTTCCTTATGATCTTATGTTCATGTTAGTTAAATCACAATCTTTACACACACACCTGTTATGACTTAAGAATTATTAAGATGTGGAAGCCTTGTGTTGAAAATTATAGTGTCAGTTGCATCACAACTTGAAATAGATACAAATTAATGACTTAGAAATACTCAATACTAAATTTACTGCATTGGTACTAAAAGACGGTACTTAAATACTTGGACTTGCTGTGTCGTAACCAAACTTTGCTTGGGTGTGTTTGTGTGACGGTATATAAATTCCGTCAGTACAGTACAGTTGGTTCTGTGCACATGCAGAACTCAGTACAGTGATTCCTCGGAATTCGAACCACCCTAACTTGAACCATTTGAAATTTGAAAAAGAAAATAATTTGGAGAATAATTTGCTCCAGAATTTGAATGCTTTCATGGAATTTGAACAAACGACATGTGGTTTGTTTGCTTGGTTGGTTTTTTGCTCATTGTGCAAGCTTCCCTTGCGTAACTCTTGCTAGTTTTATTTGTATTTTCTCCATTAATTGTTTTTAGTTTGATAGCAGCTTTATCTGTTCACCCTGGCACCAAGAAGAGTGTTGAGGCAACCAAGAATAAGATGAAGACTGTAAGGCAGCTCACACACCAACACAATCAATTACATGAAACTAGTTGCTTTTGCTGCCGCAACCAGTTTCTTTGCAACTGACACATTGGTTTATTTAGAACATCTCACATCGAGACGACTGAAACTGTTATTGTGTACAACTGATCACCGCACAACTGGCTATGCTGGTGGTGTGGCAATCAGTTGCATTGTGAACTCGGTGAGGAGAGGTTGTTCTGTGCCTCCGAGGGCTAGGGTCATGTCTGCTGCAAATGATAGAAACATCTGTGCATTTACAACTACACTTTGAATGATTACTCCAATAAGGATGTTACAGAAAAGGCAGCCAATAGTTTTTCTGTAATTTGTGTCCTTAAAATCTTGGGGCCAACCAAACGAACTAGTTCATTGAAGATTTCTTTAGACATTCTGTTAAATTCTTTAAATTTCAGTTCTTGAGCAGCAACAAAATTCCTTCTGCTTATGCACCAAAGCAAAACCACTTCCTCTTTGTCTGACCACATTGATCTGGTGTGAGGACCTCAAGGCAACCTATCATATGCAGCCAATTGCATGCGATTGGTTTCATGCAGCTGGTTGCATAAACTTATTGCCAAGTATGAATGCGGAAAGAGCAATATTTCCACTAATTAAATCAACGAATAGTGTTTTTGTTGTTTTTATTAATTACTTAGAGCATTTAATTGTGTTAGTTTACTTTCAATTTGGTGTATTTGTAGTAAGGAAAATTTTGAAATGGGTATTTCAAAGGATCTGGGAACAGATTATTTCACTTTTCATTATTTCTTATCGAGAAATTTGTTTTGAAATTTGAACTGTCCTGGCAGCTGATGTGTGTGTACAAGCATGATATGACAAGCTGTTCTGGCTGTCCTAATGTTGTATACTTGTGTGTGGTGTGGTGTTATAGTGGTGTGTTGTGTGTGTGTGTGTGTTTTATTAGAGAATGGATATAGGATTGTTAGAGTCAGTGGAGAGAAGGATAACCAAAATGATTGAAGGGATTCGTAATTACATTCATTGGAACAACGTAAAGTAAGGGGAGATCTGATTGAAATATTTAAGTGTTAGAGGGGTTTTAATAAGGGGGATGTAGGAATAGTTCTTACAATCAGTAATCAGAATAGAACAAGAAGTAACAAATTAACAGATATAGTAAAGAAATAGGCAGAAATTGGTTTACAAATAGGGTGGTAGATGATTGGAACAAACTCAGTCAGCAGGTAGTTAGCACACAGACGATAGGGAGTTTTAATAGAAGACTAGACGGCTTTATGGATGGGGATGAGAGGTGGTATAGGTAATAAGGGAGTATTGGAGTAACAGGACTAGATGGCTTTATGGATGGGAATGAGAGGGGGATGTAGGTAATAAGGGCATACTGGAGTAACAGGACTAGATGGTTTTATGGATGGGGATGAGAGGTGGATGTAAGTAATGGGGGAGTATTGAAGTAACAGGGCTAGACAGTCTTATGGATGGGGATGAGAGGTGGATGTAAGTAATAAGGGAGTAGTACATTAGAACCTTGAAGTACGAGTGCCCCATTGTACGAGTAATTTGCTTAACGAGCTACAGCTTGTGAATATTTTTGTCGTGAAATACGAGTGGAAATCTGCATTACAAGCAAGATACCTAAGAGTCGCCGCTAGTCGGCACTCAGCTCATACGCTCTCCCCCAACAGTAACAATCTCCGCTCTCACAGTTCATGTGTTCATCTCATTGAGGCAACATCACAATCGTTCTATTTTAAATATTTTTCTCAGTTTTGTGGCTTTTCTGGTATTATTTTGTCCTAATTAATTGTGTTAGCCATGAGTCCAAAGAAAGTTAGTATAAAGCATAGTGTTAATAAAAAGAAAATAATTGAAAACCATGAGAGAGGAGTGCATGTAGTGGACTTAGCAAGCCAATAAAACCAAAGCATATCGACGATGTGTACTTTTTTTTGTTATAAAAACCTATAAAAAAAATTTCTTGGTGTACTGGGGGGGAGCTGGAACGGATTAATTATATTTTCATGAATTTCAATGGTTAAAAAAAAAATGCTATGTCTTGGAACGAATTAAACTTGTACTTCAAGATACCGAGCCTTTTATAGCTTCCTTATTTTCTAATATTGTTATATGTTGCAGAAGTATGGTGGACAGGTAGCGGAGGTGGTGGGGCCTCACACAGTGGTATTGGTGCCCAACATACCCACTGATATCTGCTTTAGGGTGGATGAAGGACTTAACACCTTCTCCTCCATCTACATCCTTGACTGTGTGATGAAGAACAAGCTGCTGCCACTCCAACCTTACTGGTGAGTGTACACACACTCACCAACACACACTAATTCATTCAACTTTTATTTATGTAGGTAAATATTCAAAAGACGATCCATTCCAAATCTCCTTCATATTTTTTTCTGTAATTCAGCGACATAACTGTTTGAGGTGATCTGAACAAATATCTAAGGTTGAATTTCATGTGCATTATAAAGGTAAAGAGATATTGAATGGGTCGTCTTATGAATATTTACCTGTATGTATTATAATTTATATTATTTATTTTTTTATTTTTTTATTTATTTATTTTTCTTAATTATTTATTTTCTTTTTTTGGAATCATGACATTATTGTTTGAATACTTTTTAATAGTCTTATAATCATTAATTTTGTTTGGCTTCAGTTTTGCATGTCTATTATTTATTTATTTTATTAAAAATTTTTGAAATCATTCTACATCATTGTTTCAGTATTTTTAATTGTCTTATAATAATCATCAATTTTGTACTTTTTCTTAATGATATATATTGTTTAACTTGAATTTCGCATTTCTTTTATTTATTTCTTTTATTTATCTTGGGCATTGTGGTGTGGTGTGTGTTTGAGTGTGTGTGTGTGTGTGTGTGTGTGTGTGTGTGTGTGTGTGTGTGTGTGTGTGTGTGTGTGTGTGCGTGCGTGTGTGTGTGTGTGTGTGTGTGTGTTGAGTCTGTGCGTGTGTGTGGTGTGTGTTGAGTCTGCGTGTGTGGTGTGTGTGTGTGTGTGTGTGTGTGTGTGTGTGTGTGTGTGTGTGTGTGTGTGTGTGTGTGTATGTGTGTGTGTGTTTGAGTCTGTGTGTGTGGTATGGTGTGTGTTTGAGTGTGTATGTGTAGTGTGGTTGTTTGAGTCTGTGTGTGTGTGTGTGTGTGTGTTTGTGTGTGTGTGTTTGAGTCTCTGTGTGTGATGTGGTGTGTGTTTGAGTCTGTGTGTGTGTTTTGAGTTTGTCTGTGTGTGGTGGTGTGTGTGTATTTACCTAGTTGTATTTACCTAGTTGTGACTTACGGGAGAGGAGCTAAGCTCGTACTGTCCCGTCTCCATGACTGCTTTCATCTAACTTTTTCTTGAAATTAAGAACGTTTCTAGCAAACACCACCTCGCCCTCCAGTCCATTCCACGTCCTGATGCTTCTCTGAGGGAAGCTGAACTTCTTGATATCTCTTCTACAGGTGGCAGATTTTAGTTTCCTTCCGACAGTGTCCTCTTGTATCTCTTTCGTTTAGAATAAGTAGATCTTTTCTGTCTATTTGTTCCATTCCATTCACTAATCTGAACAATGCAATCATATCGCCTCTCTCGCGTCTCTTCTCCAAGGTTGGAAGCTGCATCCTGACTAGTCTCTCTTCGTATGGCAGATCTTGAAGTTCCGGACTGGCGGGCGGGCGGGTGCCCGCCCGCCCGCACCACAACCACAACCACACACAACCACAACCACCACAACCACACACAGACAAACTCAAAACACACACACAGACTCAAACACACACCACATCACACACAGAGACTCAAACACACACACACACACACACACACACACACACACACACACACACACACACACACACACACACACACACACACACAGACTCAAACAACCACACTACACATACACAGACTCAAACACACACCATACCACACACACAGACTCAACACACACACACACACACACACACACACACACACACACACACACACACACACACACACACACACACACACACACACACACACACACACACACACAGGGCGGGCGGGCGGGCGGGCGTGAGGGCGGGCGCGAGGGCGGGTGGGCGGTTGGGTGGGTGGGCGGGTGGGTGTGTGTGATGTGGTGTGTGTGTGTGTGTGTGGTGCGTGTGTGGTGTGTGTGTGTGTGTGGTGTGTGTGTGTGTGTTTGAGTGTTTGAGTGTGGTGTGTGTGGTGTGTGTGTGTGTGTGTGTGTGTGTGTATGTGTGTGTGTTTGTGTTTGCATGCCGACGCTCACCTTTGTATAATCCTCTGCAGGGTGCATCAGACTCATGACTTTGACCTCATGCTGGACCCTCAAGATGTGATGCTGGGCACCCTCACCTGGACCCCATATATCACCACACAACAGAGGTAAGCACACAACACCTCCCCCTTCCCCACTGTCTGTGTGTGTGTGTTTGTCCAAGGCTTCAAACACTGTACTTGTCTGTCTATGTGTGTGTGTGTGTGTGTGTGTGCAAGGCTTCAAACACTGTATTTGTGTGTGTGTGTGTGTGTGTGTGCAAGGCTTCAAACACTATACTTGTCTGTCTATGTGTGTGTGTGTGTGTGCAAGGCTTCAAACACTGTATTTGTCTGTGTGTGTGTGTGTGTGCGTGTGCGTGTGCGTGTGCGTGCAAGGCTTCAAACACTGCACATGTCTGTGTGTGTGTGTATGTGCATGCGTGCGTGCAAGGCTTCAAACACTGTACTTGTCTGTGTGTGTTTGGTTCTAAATGATCAGAAACTTCATACTTTCACATACAACTTCCTGCCTTACATTACACATCTTCCCTTCCAACAGCCAATCTTCACAACCTCACAGTGCTGCTGCCCCCTCCCCCTCTCCCCGCCCAGCCTCCCCCACACAAGCACCACACCAGCATCACAAACAGAATGGTGCCGCCCCCCACCCAGGAGATGACAGTGACGCATCCACCGTCATTTTAACTGGATGTGGATCCTCACACTCTGGGAAGGAGTCTGAAAGGGAAGCACACACTCCACCCTCACTCCACTCAGGGTCAGAGAGTGGAGGAATACAGAACAAGGATCAGAAGGAAAAAAGGAACTCGGGGGAAGAGGAAGAACAACGTCTCTGTAACTGCTCCACCTCCTCCTCCTCCTCCTCCTGGCCCTTACCTACCAAGACGGTAGCTGACACATGCTTGCAAGGGAAGGAGTGTGTGGCGAGATTGGGAAGATGTAAGGGGTATGACTTATTAACTTGCAGTGATTCAACTCAAAGCAGCATAACCCAAACACCACCACGTAAGGTGAGACACAGGAAGAGGAGGATTCTCAAGAAAAAAGCAAAAGCAATCCATCTGACAGAAGAGGAGGAGGAGGAGGAGGAGGAATATGAACCCATAAGAGCCATAACAAAATATCGCAAAGCTTACTGCTTCCCCTCAAAGCAGGTAGGTAGTGTGTGTGTGTGTGTGTGTGTGTGTGTGTGTGTGTGTGTGTGTGTGTGTGTGTGTGTGTGTGTGTGTGTGTGTGTGTGTGTGTGTGTGTATTTACCTAGTTGTATTTACCTAGTTGTGGTTTACGGGAGGGGAGTAATCTCATATTGTCCCGTCTTTATATCTTACTTTATCCAACTTGGCTTTAAAGCTGTGTACACTGGTGGCGTTTACAATATCTCCACTTAATTCATTCCAGGTGTTGACCACTCTGTGCGGAAAACTGTACTTTTTGATGTCCCTGATACAACGCTCCTTCTTCAGCCTCTTTCCATGTCCCCTTGTACTTCTGTCCTCCAGATTTAACAACTCTCCATCAATTCTATCCAGATTGTTCACCATTTTATAAACTCCTATCAAGTCCCCTCTCTCTCTCCTACTCTCAAGTGTAGGAAGTTCCAGTTTCCTCAATCTTTCTTCATATGTGAACTCTCTCAATTCCGGTACCATCTTGGTGGCTGCCCTTTGCACCCTCTCCAATTTTCTAATATTTTTCTTTGTGTGAGGGGACCATACAATCGCCGCATACTCCAATCTCGGTCTAATCATAGCGGTAATCAGTTTTCTCATCATATCGGCATCCAAGTACGAAAAAGCCATTTTGATTCTCCTTAGCAGACTACTCACTTCTCCCGTAATTTTATCTATATGTCTATCCGGGATTAAACTCCGCGTAATAGTCACCCCCAAATCCACCTCCTCCTTCGACTTTTTCAAACTAACATTTTTCATTTTGTAATTTATAGTTCACTCTCCTTTTGCTTTTGCCAAATTCCATGACTTTGCACTTACTTAAATTGAATTCCATTTGCCACTTTTCACTCCATCTACCAATCTTATCAAGGTCCTCTTGCAATTTCTCACAATCTCTCACATTCTGCACTTTCCTCACCAATTTGGCGTCATCGGCAAACAAGTTGATATGACTGTCGACTCCTTCAACCATGTCATTTACATATATACCAAACATGATCGGTCCTAGCAATGACCCTTGGGGTACTCCACTAGTAACTTTCAACCAGGAAGAATTATTATTCCTTATTACCGTTCTCATTTCCCTCTCATGAAGATAATCCTTCATCCATTCCAACAATCGTCCTCCAATTCCTCCATACCTCCCTATCTTCCATAACAGTCTCTTATGTGGTACCTTGTCAAAGGCCTTCTTCAAATCCAGGTAGACCCCATCCATCCAACCATCTCTCTCTTGTACAACATCTATGACCCTTGAATAAAAAGACAACAAATTTGAGGAACATGACCTCCCTCTCCTGAATCCGAACTGGCATGTTGTCAACACATCATTTCTCTCCAGATATTCCATCCAAGTATTCTTAATAATCTTCTCACATATTTTTCCTACTACACTCGTCAAGGACACTGGTCTATAATTCAGTGGATCCTCTCGACTTCCACCCTTGTAAATTGGTACAATATTTGCTCTTTTCCAATCCTTTGGCACTTTTCCCTTCATCAACGACAACCTCACCAGACTATAAACTTTATCCACCAACTGATTTCTACATTCTTTCAGAATCCAATTTGAAATTCCATCTGGACCAGCCGCCTTATTTACATCCAAATTTTCCATCAATTTCATAACTTTCTCCTGACTTACTTCTATTCCTCTCAACTGGTTTCCGATCAACTCCTCATCTGCCAAGTCAAAGTCGCTCTCTTCAGTAAATACTGTTTGAAATCTTTCATTCATCACCTCCGCCATTTCTTGTACCTCGTCATATTTTCTTCCATCAACCTTCAATCCAGTTATACCTTCACTTTTCTTCAATTTTCCGTTAATATGTCTATAAAATAATCTTGAATCACTCCTACATTTTTCCATAATGTCCTCATAATTTTGTTTTTCTGTCCTCAAAATCCTTA
>JAXIVD010000918.1:62669-97669 GCA_036785275.1 Cancer borealis | reverse complement strand
ATTGGTGGGCGACAATTATTAAATCCTGACACCAATAAAAAACACCAAATTTGCAATAATTTCCAGGAATATTGGAATTTCAATCTGAAAACACTTACATGCATAGCCCATGTAGTCTATATTAATGTGCAATACCATAGAATACACCATACGTGACTGTGCACTCGAAATCGGGTCTTTCGTAAATGTGTCCTGAGGCGATTTTTTGTTTGTTTTATTTGAATAAAATACTTAAAATCATCATAGAAACCTCAAACAAAAAGCAAACAACTCAGAGTGATGTGAAGTATATGTTTATGAGCAACAAAAACAAATTAGTCAACACGTCATCGGTGGGCGACAATTATTAAATCCTAAGACACCAATAAAAACACCATATTTGCAATAATTTCCAGGAATATTGAAATTTTAAACTGAAAACGCATACATACATAGCCAATGTAGTCCATACTAATATACATGCATGATTTGAAACTATTTGCAAATATTCTGTTTGTTTTCTACGTTTTCACTGAGCATGGCAGGATACACAACACCTTAGTGTTGAGAGTAATTGTAAAATATAACCAAAACTTGAACACAACACCCTAAGTCACTCGTAATCAATTCACTCATACTCATACTTCACTCATACTTTCATATACCCATAAATAACATCAAGAAGAAAAAATTTAACATTCCTAATCAACTTACAATGTTTGCTGAGTGTCATCGAGAGAGCGTTTCTCAGAGACTGTGTAAAATAACTCCATTGTAATTCCTTATTGGTGATAGTCTAGTCAGCTTGTTGGTTTCATTGCCTCCTCCTCCTCTTCTATCTAGCAATGTTCTTCCAATGATCTTATCACCATACATCACTTTCCCGGCGTACGTACTTTTCCTTTTATCCTGCCATGCTCAGTGAAAACGTAGATAACAAACAAAATATTTGGAAATAGTTTCAAATCTTATTTCAAGCATGATTCAGAGTATACAATAGAAGCTGATGAAGCTACGGTCACACTAGGTTTTGCTAACGCTAGCCTGGCTTCCGTTTTTTCTGGATTTACAGCGATACGACTACCAGTCTGGTCACACACGTAGAAGAACTAACCTTGTGGAATCAGCTGATCATAACAACAACACAAGCCGTTATGGAGGAAGCACTTCTCTTCTTCTTCTGCTCATGAACATTTTCCATGAGACTTATAATAGCGTCATGGGACCAATGAATTGAACTATTTATGTTGTTGACCTTTGTAAAGGATTGTTTTGGTCTTCTTCTTCTTGTGACCTCTTTCGCCTTTTGCGCCATGAATTGTTATGAAAAATTCATTCCCAAGCCGATATAACGATTATATGACATTTGATCACAATCAAATTATATTCAGGAATGGTTATTTCACAATATGTGATGTTTTATTTCAGAAATTATTGCGAATTTGCCAGATATTTTTGCTATAAACAATATGCTTTATACACAACTCCCACACGATTTTTCACTCAAACTTGTAATCTTTATGTTAATTTCCTATTTGCAAAAGTTGTAAAATAATTTTTTATGTTCAGCCATGGTTCAGCAATCATTACTGATTGTAAAGACATGAAATACAATGTCCTAAGTAGAATATGAACTGATAATATGAAGTATTATCTGTCATCACTCATAGCAGCGGAATCTATAGGACCGAAATGTAATATCGTCTGTCAGCGATTGTCGCGAGTGTCCAGTCAAGTATGGTGTAGTCTATGTATAAGCCTAACCAAAACTAACCCAACCAAACCTAACTAAACGTAACAATACCTAACCAAACCAAACCTAACAACCTAGAAAATTTTTTTTATTCTTTTCTGTAATTCAGCGGCATAACTGTTTGATGCGATCTGAAAAAGTTTCTGAGGTTGAATTTGCAGTGCATTATAAAGGTAACAAGATACCGAATGGTTAAGGAAACAAATCTTTACCATGTATTATTTTTTCTGTTTTAAAAAAACATTTAAAAAATTTGCGGGGGCCTGGGTTTGGGACTTGGAACGGATTAATTCTATTTCAATTAATTTCAATGGGGAAAATTGATTTGCAAAACAAGCAAATCGTAAAACAAGCTTGGTCATGGAGTGAATTAAACTGGTAATGCAAGGAAGATTGAAAGGAAGGAAAGAAAGAAGTAGATAGAGGTAGATGCCTATACTGAACCTTATATCATAGTGTGAGTGCCAGTAGTAGGAAGACATGAGGTCATTATTAGAGAGAGAAAAAAAATTAACATGGTTTTAGTCACATTGAGGGAAAGACGGACATATCCAGAGTAAGTGAGCGAGGCGTTAGATTAAAGATAAATAAATAGATAGAATATTAATGTGATTTGCTTTCCATCAGATACACCAGCCTGCCTCCACTACCACCACCTCTGCCTCCACCACCACCACCACCTCTGCCTTCACCACCACCACCTCTGCCTCCACCACCACCACCTCTGCCTCCACCACCACCACCTCTGCCTCCACCACCACCACCTCTGCCTCCACCACCACCACCTTTCCTCCACCGCTCCACACCACTACCTCTGAAATGTTAGAAAATGTGGCCACTGAGAGCAAGGAAGAATTGCTTTTTTCCTTGGATAGTGAAGAGGAAGAGAAGGAAGGGGAAGTGAATATAGAGGAAGAGGAAGAGAAGATAGTGGAAGAGGAAGAGAAGATAGAGGAAGAGGAAGAGAAGGTAGAGGAAGAGGAAGAGAAGATAGAGGAAGAGGAAGAGAAAGAGAAGATAGAGGAAGTGAAAACCTCAAAGAAAATTATAAAAATTCCCTACAGGAAAAGGACTCACCGAGACCGCAATGTCCCTTCCACCCAGACAGCCTCGTTAGGTCCAGTAGGACCGTTGCTGTCTGTTCTTCCTTTGTACTCCTTTGTACACACTTCCACCGGCTCTTCCCCCAGGACCTCCACCCACACTTCCCTCCACTCTTCCACTGGCCGTTCTCTCAGGACTCGGCCGCCCCCTGCCCCTGTCCATCCATCCTCTCCACCCCGCCCCGGCACCAGCAAGGCAACTAAGAACATCCTCCCCCGCCCCACTCTCCCCCACACCTTGTCCCCGGAGTGCCCGCTGTTCGTGAGTCCTCACATCTATTCTGCCAGGTGGGAACACAAGGGGACTGAGGTTGTATAACTCTCGCTTAACTGTGTTTATTTGTGTTATATTTTTTAAGATAATTTTGTATCTTCATTTTTTTTTTTTTTTTTTTTTTTTATTAATTTTTTTTTTTTTTTACTATATTTTTGTTTATTTATTTATTTATGTTTTTGTTTTCATTTATTTATCTATTTATTTTTATTTATTTATTTATTAATTATTTATTTAATTGTTGTGGGAAGGATTCTTGCACCATACGATTTATTTGTTATCATTATTGTTATATTTCAATACTTTGTTCTAATTTTAATTGCTTTTTTTTTTCTTCAATTTTTCTGTATTATTATTTATTTATGTATTTATTTTTCTTATGGTTGTTTCAGGAGTGGTCGTTTCACCATACAGGAAGACCTTGAGATCCTGCAATACCTGGACACCTATGACGAGTACAAACGACTCGGTGGAAGGGAAATGTGGCAAGAAATGAATAGATACTTCAAAGATGGTAAGTATAAAGACACACACACACACACACACACACACACACACACACACACACACACACATATATGTTAAATCTGATTGAATAAAACTATCAATAAGCAATAATTATATATTCTCTTCTGTCTTTTTCCTCTATCTTTCCTCTCCTTTACTTTTTTTTCCTCACCTTCATTCCCTCTCCACACATACCCTTCCTCCCTTCCCTCTTCTTCACACCCCTACTTACCTCCCTTACTTCCACTGCCTTCCTCCCTTCCCTCCACCCCCTTCCTCCCTTCCCTCCACAGCACGGACCTGGCATAGTCTGAAGGAAAGATTTCGCAAGAGGATAGCGCCTAAAATCAACGACTACCTCGATCATGGTCTCAGTCTTGACATTGTGGAGCGGGTGATGGCTACGGAGGAGTTGAAGCCGGGTGTGTCTCGGGGGGAGGTGAAGCTGGGTGAGCGGGTGTGTCTTGGGGGGAGGTGAAGCTGGGTGAGTGGGTGTGTCTTGGGAGGAGGTGAAGCCAGGTGAGTGGGTGTGTCTTGGGGGGGAGGTGAAACTGGGTGAGTGGGTGTGTCTTGGGGGTGAGGTGAAGCTGGATGTGTCTTGGAAGGGAGGTGAAGCCAGGTGAGTGGGTGTGTCTTGGGGGGGAGGTGAAGCTGGATGTGTCTTGGGGGGAGGTGAAGCCGGGTGAGTGGGTGTGTCTTGGGGGGGAGGTGAAGCTGGGTGTGTCTTGGGAGGGAGGTGAAGCTGGGTGTGTCTAGGGGGGGAGGTGAAGCTGGGTGAGTGGGTGTGTCTTGCGGGGGGAGTTTGAAGCTGGGTGAGTGGGTGTGTCTTGGGGGAGGTGAAGCTGGGTGAGTGGGTGTGTCTTGGGGGAGGTGAAGCTGGGTGAGTGGGTGTGTCTTGGGGGGAGGTGAAGCTAGATGTGTCTTGGGAGGGAGGTGAAGCCAGGTGAGTGGGTGTGTCTTGCGGGGGAGGTGAAGCTGGATGTGTCTTGGAAGGGAGGTGAAGCCAGGTGAGTGGGTGTGTCTTGGGGGGGAGGTGAAGCCAGGTGAGTGGGTGATTGTCAAGTTGGTGTTAGGTTAGGTTGTCACCATAATTTTTTTTTCTTTCACACTCCTTTCTAAGATATTAATGATTATTCTTCTCCTCCTCCTCCTCCTCCTCCACAGAGCCAGTACAGGTGGGACGTCGGCAGAGGAGGGAATACGTCTTGGACGAAGACCTCCTCATCATACGCTTCATATCAGAGAACGTACGATTCAAAGATGTAAGTTAAGAGTACAATGATAATAATGTTGATGGTAATAATGATAATGATAATGACCTAGAGTAATGGAGACTATAATGATAATAGTAATAATAATAATGACAACAGCTTGAAAGAAGGAAGGAGTGTCAGGATGTGTAAATATGATCACTTGTCTGTCTTGATTGTCCCTGTGTATATGTGTGTGTAACTATGATGGATGAATGGATACTAATCACCCATCATCCGGCAGGTGACCGGTGTGTTGTTATGGCAGGAAATGGCCAACAAGTATGTGAAGTTGAGTGGGCGGTCATGGCAAAGTCTGAAGGGTAGGTATTTAAAGAACATTATTCCCAACATATACAAGTATGGACTCCCATCCTCCTTGGTCATGAAGTTTACATGTAAAACAAGTAAGTACCAGTACCCTCTTAATGCAATAATAATAATAATAATAAAGTGGATTCCTATAAAATTATTATTATTATTGTTATACTTGAGTCTTAGTTTGCTTGTTTGTTTGTATTGAGTGTAACTATAGATTGATAGATAGTTAGTTAGTAACTATAAATAGATAGAATTAGTTTAGTTATTGTGTGTAAGCTAACCTAACTATAAATAGATAGAATTAGTTTAGTTATTGTGTGTAACCTAACCTAACTATAAATAGATAGAATTAGTAGAATTAATTTAGTTATTGTGTGTAACCTAACCTAACTATAAATAGATAGAATTAGTTTAGTTATTGTGTGTAACCTAACCTAACCTAATTATAAATAGATATAATTAGTTTAGTTATTGTGTGCAATGTAACCTAACCTAACTATAGATAGATAGTTAGTTTAGTTAATATGTATAATGTAACTTAACCTAACTAAAGATAGAGTTAGTTTAGTTATTATGTGTAATGTAACCTAATCTAACTATAGATAGAGTTAGTTTAATTATTATGCGTAATGTAACCTAACCTAACTATAGATAGATAGAATTAGTTTAGTTATTGTGTGTAACCTAACCTAACCTAACTATAAATAGATAGAATTAGTTTAGTTATTGTGTGTAACCTAACCTAACCTAAATATAAATAGATATAATTAGTTTAGTTATTGTGTGTAACCTAACTATAGGTAGATAGAGTTAGTTTAGTTATTGTGTAATGTAACCTAACCTAACTTTTGATAAATAGATAGTTTAATTATTGTATGTAATGTAACCTAACTATAGATACATAAATAGTTAGTTAGCTTAGTTAGTGTGTATAAAGTGCATCCATTCAACACTAATATGTACTCACACTAACTATTGTATGCCAGGAATCCACCAGAGTGACACCACCAGCCCCACCACCACTAACTACATCACCACCACCACCAGAAGGAGGAAGTGGAGGCTAGCATCACCGCACTCCTCCTCCTCCTCAGACGACAATGCCAACACCAAGAATGCCAAGAAGGGAAAAATAACCTCAAACAACACAAAGAAGAACAAGGGAAGAACCAGCAAAAGAACAACCTCGGATGACACCGCTGACTATGAGGACGAAATGGTTCCTCTACAACCTTTACCCTCCACTTCAAGACAATCTCACCCACAACCCCCAGCAGCCACAACCTCCTCAAGTGATCAACCTACTTCACGGATGACCTACTCAACCAAAAATCTCTCCTTCCGCTCGCCATCCATCCGCAATCCGTTAAAAAAGCCAAATGGAAAGAGGAGATTGATGTATAGTGATATAGTGGATTTATCACTTAAAACTCCATTCAGGATTAGCAAAGACTCGAGAGAAAGAGTACTCAAGAGGAAACGCGCAGGAAAGAACAAGGGTGGCAGTAAAGAAAAAATAGATGGGAAAAGAAGAAGAGAGGAGGAGGGACGAAGAAATAGGGAAGAGGAAGGAAGAAGAGAAGAGGAGAGAGAACAAGAGAAATTGGAAGAAGAGGAGATTGAAGGGGAAACAATCTTAACACAAGAGAGATTAGAAGAGATGGAGAACTTACCCAGCCAAGCAAAGAATAGGTTTATCCTGGACGAGGAAGAGGAGGAACTACCATCATTAAGTTTATCCCCAGATGTTGAAAGAATACCCGAGACTCAATTCTCTGAAACTGACAATCACAACACACCCACAACCATCTATCAACGAAGAAATTGGGAGGAGGAAGAGGAAGAAAGAAGAAGAGAGGAGGAGCGAGAACAAGAGAAATTAGAAGAAGAGATTGAAGGGGAAACAATATTAACACAAGAGAGATTAAAAGAGATGGAGAATTTACCCATTCAAGCAAAGAATAGGTTTTTGCTGGACGAAGAAGAGGAACTATCACCATTAAGTTTATGCCCACATGTTGAAAGGATACCCAAGACTCAATTCTCTGAAACTGACAATCACAACACACCCACAACCACCTCCTACCACACCCCACAGACGTCATCCACACTCACAACTGCCTCCTACCAGACAGCACAGACCACACCCATCCTCTCCCATAGCCTCGATAGCGCACACACCACACCCCCCATTCCCCACCACACCCACCACGAGATCACACCTCCCATCTCCCACCACACCCCTTCCAGTACAACCCCAACTTCCATCACCTCCCGATCACTCCTCACCTGGTACCCAAACCCTTCACCCCTCACCCCAGTACAGAACACGCTTCACTCTTTGCTGCCAGTACTCCTCAAGACCAACAGACTCGCTCAAATCTCAAGCACCTCGGAAGTCGATGTTGAAAACCCAACCCAAGGTGAATGCAGTGCCCTCACAGCAAGGAGGAGGAGTGAGGGTGGAGAGAGCTCAGCACAGATAAACAAGAGCACTCCTAAAAATAAAATCAGGAAAATGGAAATTAGAAAAGCGAGGTGAGGTCCATCGTACATGTTAGTGGCTTGTGTGCTGTGATGTGATATCTGGTATAATGTTTTCTATATATTTATATATTTTAATAAGTTATATAATCTCTTCCTTTCTTCTCTCTCTCTCTCTCTCTCTCTCTCTCTCTCTCTCTCTAATAATTTATATATATTTTCAGACCACCACCACCACCACCACCAGGAAATCTGTCTTGTTGAAATTGGCTTCCAAGGTAAGATATAAATTAATTCTCTCTCTCTCTCTCTCTCTCTCTCTCTCTCTCTCTCTCTCTCTCTCTCTCTCTCTCTCTCTCTCTCTCTCTCTCTCTCTCTCTCTCTCTCATGGTAATTATCGATTTTAATTAGCATTGACCTGACCTGACCTGACCCAGTATATATATGATTAATTAAGTAACTCATTAATATTCTTGACCTCATTTATTTAATTTAATTAATTATATAGGTATTTAGGAAAGTTATGTCTGTGGAAAGTGTGTGTGTGTGTGTGTGTGTATGTGTGTGTGTGTGTGTGTGTGTGTGTGTGTGTGTGTGTGTGTGTGTGAGTTTCTGAACCAGCTATTGGTCAGGTCAAGGTCAGGTCAAGGTCATATGTATAAGGAAAAGTTTATAATTATTACACTTATATATGTATTTATTTATATTATGTTTTTATCTATTATTATTATTTGTGTTTTAATAATGTGTGTGTGTGTATGTGTGCGTGTGTGTGTGTGTGTATTTTTTTCTATTTTATTTAATATACATGTACAGTGGAACCTTGACTTACGAGTGCCCCAACATACGAGTTTTTTGAGACACGAGCCGTCACTCAGTCAATTTTTTGCTTTGAATTGTGAGCCAAAATTTGAGGTACGAGTCAGCGTCAGGGCTGCGTTCTTCTGTTGCAGCTGCTTTCTTTTTAACGCTAGCAGCAGTACAATTTCTGCAATATTTACATCTGAATCCGTGTCACTGGTGCCGTTCATTTTGGAGCACTGAAGCAGGATGAGTGTCTTGACTGTCTTCAACATAGGGAATTCTGCCTTTGTTTTGATACAGTTGGTACAGTTCGGTTATATTTACCGGTTCGGGCGTTGCCGAATGATGTCTTGGCGCCGACTCGGCACTTCATCGTGTGACCACAGCGTCGACGAAATATTCCAGCGAGACAAGGTCGACAAAATTTGTCGACAAAAAATTGTCCGTGTGACCCGGCCTTTAGTGAACACAGCCATACACCCGCCCAGCTTTCCCGTGCAAAATTCGTTCTCTGCTTGTGTTTACCTCGCCGCGTCAGGATCTCTGTTGTGCTCGCGTTCTGTGCTTTTGTGCATTTATTTTACCAAATTTCTTGTTTGTAACCATGGGTCCTAAGAAAATGAGAGGAAAGGACAGCAGTGCAAAGAAGAAAAGGATGATGTCCATCGAAATAAAGCGTGAAATCATAAAAAAACATGAGCAAGGTGTGCGAGTAATCGACTTGGCGAGGCAATACGAGCGCAGTACTTCTACGATATGTACCATATTGAAGCAGGAGTCGATAAAGGCTATAACACCAGCCAAGGGCGTTAAAATAATTTCTAAGCTCCGGACCTCTGTCCATGAAAAGATGGAGAATCTGTTATTGATGTGGGTGAGGGAAAAGGAGCTTGCGGGAGATACCGTGACGGATGGTATCACCTGCGAGAAGGCACGAGCCATTTATGCTGATTTGCTTTACATTCTCTTTTATTATGTTTTTATACAATATTTGTTATTTATAAATACATTTTTCTTATTTAAAAACAAGTAACAAAAAATTGGGTGGTATTTTGGGGGCTGGAACGGATTAATGGCATTTCAATTAATTTCAATGGGGAAAATTGATTTGATATACGAGCAAATTGAGTTACGAGCTCGGTCACAGAACGAATTAAACTCGTAAGTCAAGGTTCCACTGTACTTTTTTTTTCTTTTTCTTTCGAGTTTCAAGAAAAAGCAAAAAAAAAAAAAAGTATATATATACATATTTATAAAAAAAAAAATCTCTCTATATATATATTTTTAGTTGTAGTTGTTGTTGTTGTTTGTTTGTTTGTTTGTTTGTTTGTGGTGGAGAGTAAACAGAAAAAGGTGCTGCTTTCAGAGACATAAATACATCATAATAATAATAATAATAATAATAATAATAATAATAATAATAATAATGATAATATAAAAGAAAAAAAATTAACTTAAAATTTCTGAAATGACTTTTACACAGACACAAACTTCATATTATTTTCCCAATGACTTTAAACATTATAGGTTGTAAGCAGCATTCCTACACACACACACGCACACACACACACACACACCACGGAAGGGGAAGGACAGCTGAGACAACGCTCCACACTTATTGCCTATTGTGATGGGGAGAGGAGGGTTCTGGGTGATGTATTATTACCCTTTACTGTTCCCGTCTCCTTTTGATCAAGTCTGAGCATAAATCTTGTGTTAATTTTGAGTGAGAAGGCAAAAATGGAGGTACAAGAGAAGGGTGGCGTGGAGCCCCCCGCATCTGGGGGAGGGGGTTTGTTTACACCGAAAAGTTCTTATGCCAAGGACCTTCCATTGGCGAGTTTTTCGGGATTTAAAGAAGATGATTTGAAGTTGAATGCGAAGCTGTGGCAAAGAAGGGTGCTTCAGTTGGAAGAGCAAGTGACAAAATTACTGGATACCATGACAAATCAGGGGAAGGAAATATATAATTTAAGAGAAGAAAATGCCGAGTTAAAAAAAAGATTCCAAGCATTGGAAGGTGGTTTGAGTGAGAACATAAAAAAAGTGGAAGTTAATGTGCAGTCTATGGTTCAGTTGAAAGAGAAACAAAATTAATGGAAACAGGCTCAAGAGGGAGGTATGGCAACGGTGGAAGGCAAAATGTTGTCTTTGGAGAAGCAGTTAAAGAAAAGTGAAAATGCAAGAGAAGAAAGCATAGACATCAAGAAGATAGTTGAAGAACAATTTAACAAAAAAAAACTTGCAGAAAAATTAGTTAAAGTGATAAAATCTAACGAATCCATTGTCAGGGAGACTGTAGACAAAAAGAAATGTATCATAGTGTTTGGTATGAAAGAGAAGAAAGAGTTGAACAAAGCAGTGAGAGACAGAGAACTGAAGGAAGAAGTAACTAAATTAATGGGTATTGTGAAAGAAGAGAATGGAGACTTAATTGACGAGATAGAAGAATTCCGCAGAGTAGGAAAATTCAAAGAGGAAAGTCACAGACCAGTAAAAATAAAATTTTAATTCCAAAGAGACGCTGAAATGGCCAGGGCAAGAGCATGGAAACTGGCTCAAAATGAAGAAACAAAGAACATATGGATAAGAAAAGACCTAAACGAAGGAGAGAGGAAAGAACTCAAAGATCTAAAAGAGGAAGCGAAGGCAAAAAACGACGAGAGGACAGAGGATCAGAAAAAAGTTTACTATTGGAGGGTCTTAGATATGAAGATCCGAAAGTGGTACCTAAACAGAGGAGAAGACACAGTGGCAAACTAAATGAATCGATGGACAATTGTAAAGTGGTCTACACCAATATAAATGGCCTCGTCTCGGGATTAAGAGAGTTAAATATCTATTTGGAAAAGGCAAGCCCTGACATAATTGGCCTCACTGAAATTAAATTGTATGAGGAGTTAGAAGAAGTAAAGAATATTGGTCAAGGCAGATACAATTTATGGAAAAGAAACAGAACAAATAAGAGAGGAGGAGTGATGTTCCTATTAAAAAAAAACCTACGAGTGTCTGAAATAAAATATGGAGAGGGGCTAGCAGAGGTCTTAAGAATTGGTGTTGAAAACATCCAAGGCACAAAGAGACATTACATAGTGACTTATGTACCTCCTAAAACAAACGCCTGGACAAACGAAGAATACAAGGTTATGATCAACGACACAAAAGTTAGCTTAGAGGAAATGCTAAGAGACAATAAGGTGATTATGATGGGTGACTTTAATTGTAAGGAGGTATGCTGGGAAGAGTGGTATACTGAGGGAACGGAGTCTTCTTGGGGTTTCACTCTACTACAACTGGCCATAGATAATGTTCTGACAATGGATAAAGAGTGATACAAGATTTGGAGGTGAGGGAGAATCATCGAGACTGGACCTATTATTTAGCAAAGAACAGGAAGTAATTAGGAATGTTCGGGTGGAGTGCCCATTAGCCAAGAGTGACCACGCCACTATTGAATTCATAGTAGAAGAGGAAACAAAGACCATGAGGCACGAAGAGCATCATGCGATGAGATTAGACTTCAGCAAGACGGACTTCGATGGAATGAGAAGGTTCTTTCAAGAGGAGAACTGGGATCTGTTCTTCAGAGCTACCAGTGTTCAAGAGAAATGGGATGAGTTCCTTAAAATATACAGAGAAGGAGAAAAGAGATTTGTACCTAAAAGGAAGTCAAGAATAGTTGGGAAAAATGAATGGTTCAACAGAAAATGTGAAACAGCGAGAAGGATGAAAGAGGATTCATGGAATAAGTGGAGGAGAAGTAAAAGAGCCAATCTGTGGAAAAAATATAAGCAAGTAAGGAACGAGTATGTGACTACCCTAAGAGAAGAGCAAAGGAAGTTTGAGAATGATATAATAGATCGGTGTAAAGACGAACCAAAACTCTTCTTTAGATATGTGAACGGCAAAATGAAAACCAGAAAGAGCATAGATAAAATAAGGGTAGAGGATGTGGTATATGAAGACCCCAAGGATATGGCACAAGTGATGAATTCAAGCTTCAAGGAAGTTTTTACAAAAGAACTGGAATTTACAAGGCCATTGGCCATACAAGAATTCAGGATAATGGAGGATGTTCAGGTTACAGTAAAGGAAGTGGATGAACTTGTTAAGACCTTAGATGGAAGGAAGGCCACAGGACCGGACGGAGTGTCAGGTTGGATATTAAAAGAGTGTAGTAATCAGCTAACGGATAAACTGTACATCATAATAAGTACATCAATAAAAGAAGGAAGAGTTCCGCATGATTGGAAAAGGGTGAACATCGTGCCCATATTCAAAGGAGGAGATTCTCAAGAACCGTCAAACTATAGACCAGTATCACTGACAAGTGTGGTAGCCAAAATATGCGAAAGAATAATAAAAAACAAATGGTCTAAATTCTTGGAAGATAACAAAATGCTTATGAATTGTCAATTTGGCTTCAGAAAGGGTAGATCCTGCACCACAAATTTGCTGTGTTACTATTCAAGAGTAGTTGATATAATACAGGAAAGAGATGGATGGGCAGATGGTATCTACCTAGACCTAAAGAAAGCCTTTGATAAGGTGCCCCACAGGAGACTTCTATGGAAATTGGAGAAGATGGGAGGTGTTAGAGGAAAGCTGCTGAAATGGATGGAAGACTTTTTGGTCGGCAGAGAAATGCGAACGGTGATAACGGACCAACCATCAGGGTGGAGCATGGTAACCAGTGGGGTTCCACAGGGGTCAGTGCTTGCGCCAGTCATGTTCGTTGTATTCATAAACAACATGGTAGAGAATGTAACCAGTTATGTGAGTCTTTTTGCTGACGATGCAAAACTTCTGCGTAGAGTGAAGGATGATGATGATTGCGAGGAATTGCAAAGTGACCTAGATAAGGTGTGTGATTGGAGTTGCAAATGGCAAATGGATTTTAACAATGGCAAATGCAAAAAGATTGAATTTGGTAAAAGCAGCAAAAGATGCAGTTTCAACTATAAGCTAGGACATGAGACAATAAAAAAGGCAACAGAGGAAAAAGATTTGGGAGTGATATTTTCAGAGGATTTATCTCCGGAAAAGCATATCAATAAGATAACAGGCGAAACCCTCAATCTACTGAAGAACATAAGAACTGCCTTTGCCTATCTAGATGAAGAAATGATGAGGAAGATAATCACTACAATGATTCGCCCTAGATTAGAATACGCAGCAGTAGCTTGGTCACCATGAAAAAAAGCACATCAAAAAGCTGGAACGTGTTCAAAGAGCAGCAACAAAGATGATTCCGGAACTTCAAGATCTGCCATACGAAGAGAGACTAGCCAGGATACAGCTTCCAACCTTGGAGAAGAGACGCGAGAGAGGCGATATGATTGCATTGTTCAGATTAGTGAATGGAATGGAACAAATAGACAGAGAAGATCTACTTGTTCTAAACGAAAGAGATACAAGAGGACACGGAAGGAAACTAAAATCTGCCACCTGTAGAAGAGATATCAAGAAGTTCAGCTTCCCTCAGAGAAGTATCAGGACGTGGAATGGACTGGAGGGCGAGGTGGTGTGTGCTAGAAACGTTCATAATTTCAAGAAAAAGTTAGATAAAAGCAGTCATGGCGACGGGACAGTACGAGCTTAGCTCCTCTCCCGTAAGTCACAACTAGGTAAATACAACTAGGTAAATACACACACACACACAACACACACTGTTTACTCTCTATCATTGCATATAGTAGGAAAAACACACACACACACACCCAAACACCCCAAAAACACACACACACACACACACACACACACACACACACACACACACACACACACACACACACACACACACACACACCCAAACACCCCCAAAACACCCCCACCCCAGAACACACACACACTCCCAAACACACAAACACCCAAAAAACACACACACCAAAACCCCCCCAAAAAAACACACAAACACCCCCAAAACACACACACACACATACCAAATCTCCAGTGTATTAAAAAAAAAAAAAAAAAAAAAAAAAAAAAAACCCCACCACCACCAATGAAAGCACCTTTTTCTGTCTCTCCCTGTAGGCCGGGCGTCAACGCAGCAGCGGCGGCGGCAGCGGGTGTGGCAGTGGCAGTGGTTGTGGTGGTAACTGTGGTAGCAGATGTGGTGGTAGTGTACGGTGGGCGTGTAATGTGTGTCAGAAAACGTTCATCACACGGGCAGCAAGTCAAGCGCACGTGCCTATCCGTATCGTGTGTGCGTTTGAACCCAAGCCAGTGCTGGTACACATGGAGGTACACACGGAGGATAGCGACGCACACACAGACAGTGATAATGATACCACTACCACCACAACCACAACCACCTCTACCACCACCACCATTCCTACTACTACTACTACTACTACTACTACTACTACTACTGCTGCTGCTATTACTACCACTACTCCTCCCCCTATGCTGTCTGAGGTCATCCTTGGCACTGAGACTGAGAGTGCCATGAAGTGCCAAGAAGAAGAGGAAGAACACAAGTTTATAGAGAGTGCCAAGGAGGACGTGCAAAGAAAGAGTGCCAAGGAGGAGGTGGCAAGAGAGAGTGCCAAGGAGGAGGTGCCAAGAGAGAGTGTTAAGGAGGAGGTGGCAAGAGAGAGTGCCACTAAGAAGGTGCCAATAGAGAGTGCCAACTAGCCTAGAGTGCCAACCAATTACCAAACACTCCTAACACGCCTCTGAGTGCCAGATTAACAGTGCCAGCTATAGACACCATTCCAAGTGGCACTCCAGACTTGAATCTTGAATTGGGTGCCAGGAGTAGTCAGGAGGAAAGAGTGCCAAGCTGTGATAGTGCCAATGAGGTTACAGGTCCTAATGGTGACGCTATACCTAGGCTGTTTGTAGATAATGACACCTGTTTGGCACCTGTAGAGAGAGAAAGTGAGAGAGAATTAGAGCGAGAAAGTGAGAGCGAGAGAAAGCAAGCTCTCTACAAACACAAAAACAAACAAACTAGATGAAAGAGTGCCAATTTCAGTGCCAGTTAACAGTGAAATTAACTTACACTCCAAATACCACAAGACTGTCACCTCACCTCGCCTCCTTGACTCCCTGCCAACCTCACACTCCACACAGCTTCCCAAGGACAACCTATCACTTAAAACACTCGAGGAACAGCTACTCACACCCTTCTTAACCTCGTTCTTGAGTGCCACAGTGCCACGCTCAACCCATCACCACCCTGGCACTACCCACAAGGAGAAACTCAGAGCTGGTACGTCACCCTCGAGTAATATCTCAAGTCGTACTCGAACTAATCCTTCGAGTCCCACTTCAACACAGGATTTGGAGGGTGAGGGTATAAGGGAGATTTATCAGCCTTTTCAACCTCATACTTGGAGATCAGCTACCGAGGAGGACATCCATCGAGCAGCAGCTAGATTACACTTGTTCGAGGAGGACTGGAATGAGGAAAGTCTCGAGGCTGAGGCGAGAATTGCCACTCAAGATTTCAAGGAGGAGGAGGTGGAAGGAGGGAATGAGAGAGAGGGGATAAAGGAGGAAGAAGAGGAGGTGGATAAGAATGTATTTAGTTATTTATGTCCTGTTAAAAATATGGAATGTGATGATGATGCAGCAGCTGATAACATATCATAACAAGCTGCTTTCTCTTGTTGCAACACTGCTCTGCTTGAGTCACGGAAGGATTTCAATGATATTGTCAAGAAGCAGACATGACAACGCAACATAATGTGATTTCATCATATATACTTGTCCACTGGGATAAAACTAATTAATTTCAACCATAACTTTTACATTTTTATTCATTCTATTGTCCTCTTTACAGGGTCTGGCGACAAGCGGGATTTTTAAAAGTTTATTATTTTTTTAACGTATGTTTGTTGTCCTTAGACAGTGCCCTTTACATGTAAATAAAAAAAAAGGAGATTCAGCACATATTATATCTCTACAGTGCAAGGGTTTTAATCTAAGATTACGTTTATATCTTTCATAGGTCCATAAACTCTTTCCTTAACCAAAAATACATAAGATTACTAACATAACCATCACCATTTTCTCTCACACTTATTCAAACTGATGTAAAAAAGCATATTTCCAAGACACATACAATACAATCATGCTCTGAGTGTGTTTATGTTGCGTTTCAAGTTGCCTTCTTGATGGTGGTGGCTCTCACATCCATCACACAAGGCACGGCGACTAAAGGATGGACTGCAGTGCTTCCCAAGATGCAAGACGATCCAAACAGCTACGTAGACACGGAAAATGAAGTGGCTTGGTTAGGTAAAACATTCTCTTTATAAATTATCTTTCTCCTGTATATGTGAACTGGCTTGTAATATACTTCCCAATATGAATTGACCCCAAAAATAGTAAAGTTAATCAAAATACGATAGTCAGAGAAATCATTGTATCTTTACCAGCCTCGTAGGAAAGTTTGAACAGCTGACGTAAAGTTGATTTCAAGCGTCTCAATAATGTCCTCTTATATAAAATGTACTGAATAATTAATACATATAAATAGATAGGCCACAATATTATGAAATAATCAACAATTATCATCAGTTCATGCAGTTCACGAGAACCTAAACATTTGAGGTGTCACTATAAAAATCTGAAAACCTGCGCCAAATAACAGGCGAGGCAAGTCCATCTGTGCCTCAATAAGCCTACTGGCGCCAACGGTTAATGATATAAATAAAAAAAAAAACTTTTCACCATACATACATACATACATACAAACATAACCAATGCATAACAGCAATCATTTATCGCGAATGTACATTTAACTTCACCCTTTCTTCTCCTCCGCTAGTTTCCATGACATCCATCGTCGGTATCTTCGCCTCACTAGCCACAAGTCCATTAGTGGAATGGGCTGGGCCTCGATGCGTCCTGACTGCTACCCTGATCCTAAGTACTGGCTTATGGCTACTCTTAGCTTTCCCGCCCAGCAAGGTGATGCTCTATATAGCTAGGGCGGGACTGGCTGTTGGCGTTTCTGTTCTCGTGGCAGACTGCGACGGCACTTTGTACCCTAACGGCTGCCTTGTTTATTATACCAATGGTGTTTGTGCCTGAGGTAGGAATGTATTTTTTTTTTTTTTTTTTTTTTTTTTTTACTATAGTCTGAAATATTGAACTGAAATATTATACTTAAGCCAACTGAGATTAATATTAACTTCGAATTAATTAGTTTTATATTTTATATAATACTTGAAGATATATATCCCCCCCATGGGATCTACCTTGACGTGGTGAGGGGGCTTGTGTGTCCGTCAGGACCGACAAGATGATCCTGAACGTAGGCTGGTGTGGGTCACCGGTGCCGCCCGCCAGGGGTATCGCCCGTCGTGGGCCGTCCTGTGTTGGCTGGAGGGTGCCTGGGCCGGTAGGCATCGAGGCTGCGATCTTTGCTCGCCGCTGCGGGGCAAACTTTCGGTGCCACGAGGGCTGCCTTTTAAAACGGGTAGTCCTGTGGGGGACGAGGTACCCCGTCCCCGGCGGCAGCGCTCGGCCCCTTTTGCCGATCCGGTAGGCGGTTTACCCGTGGCCCCCGATGCCATTTTTATTAATTTATACCAATATATGGATAAACTAAACTCACTATGCCCCCCTTGAGTGGTACCCGACCAGTCCCTCGAGGCCTCTGCTGCTGGTCGCCCCCCCCCCCCCCCCCCCCTGACACCTCTGCCTGCCCAATGGACCTGGCCTCGACTTCTCTGCCCATTCCTCAGACTCCTACTACTAAACCACCCTCTACTCCTCCTACTCTCCCTTATACCCCTACCCCCTCCACAGCTTCTACATCCTATGCCCCACCTCCCACATCTTCTCACTCTCCTGCTACCACCACCCCGCCTCCCCCAGGGTTCGGTCCTCATCCTTCTCTACCACTACCACGGCCTCTATTCGCACCCCTGTATTCTGTATTCTACAACGATTACGAGGTTTTTGTACACTATTATAGGAAGATCTTACCCCGCCTCCCTCCCCTTAGCCCTGTTCATATGAAGGTCCTCTCCTCCCAACACCACCCAATATTTTCATGATAATAAACTATTGAAGAATTGAGAAAACAATCTTTTTATTTTCATTTTCGTATAGCTTGTTTTCCTAATATTAATTGTGTTGTGCGTGAATCACAATTAGTGGATCGTTACTTCAGAAAAAAAATCAAGAATCATTAATAGTAATAATGAAAAAAAACTAACTAATTGTACATGTACGTTGCTGATTCCTTTAATAATTTTTTGACGTCTAATGGTGTTTAAATATTTGGCGGGTTGTGTTGCGGGATCTGCTCTGGCTGTGACGCAAGAAAGTTGGCATACTAATATAATGACAATGCAACTGTTTATAAGGACTAGTTCTAGCTGAGCCTCGACTACAAACACAACGTAAGTGAACCTCCTATTCATTATCGTATAGTGACATAACTGAAGTGGTCAAAGTTTGTGAGTAGAACTTGGTGATAATCGTGAGAGTAAACAGTTGTGAGGCAGGATAAGGTTACGTCTCATAAACTCTCTTCCTCTAACTGACTGTCTTGATTCTTTAAGTCACCGACGCAATGTTGTATATTTATCTCTTTTCTATCTCTATTTTCATGCTGACTGCTCTTCTGAACTTGCTAACTGCATGCCTTTCTCCCTCCCGCGGCCTTGCTGCACAAGGCTTTCTACTTCTCATCCCTATTATGTCCATCTTTCTAATGCAACAGTTAACCAGTATCTTCACTCTTTCATCCCTTACACTGGTAACTCTGGAACTCTCTTCCTTTGTCTGTTTTTCCACCTATTTATGACTTAAACTCTTTCAAAAGAGAAGTGTCAAGACACTTCTAATGTTAACTGAACTTCCAACCCTTGCTTCTTTTCTTCTATTGTCTTCGTTACTCGGTCTGGCCACAAGCGGAATTTATTTTAACTTTTGTTGTGGCGGGGCAGATTTAGCTAATGACAGAGCAGGAGGAAAGCAGGGCGAGGGACGGAGAGGGAGAGACAGGGAGAGAAAAGCAGGTGTGTGTGTGTGTGTGTGTGTGTGTGTGTGTGTGTGTGTGTGTGTGTGTGTGTGTGTGTGTGTGTGTGTGTATTTACCTAGTTGTGGTTTACGGGAGGGGAGTAATGTCATATTGTCCCGTCTTTATATCTTACTTTATCCAACTTGGCTTTAAAGCTGTGTACACTGGCGGCGTTTACAATATCTCCACTTAATTCATTCCAGGTGTTGACCACTCTGTGCGGAAAACTGTACTTCTTGATGTCCCTGATACAACGCTCCTTCAGCCTCTTTCCATGTCCCCTTGTACTTCTGGCCTCCAGATTTAACAACTCTCCATCAATTCTATCCAGGTTGTTCACCATTTTATAAACTCCTATCAAGTCCCCTCTCTCTCTCCTACTCTCAAGCGTAGGAAGTTCCAGTTTCCTCAATCTTTCTTCATATGTGAACTCTCTCAATTCTGGTACCATCTTCCCAGCAAACATGGATTGAATGGGCCAATGCTGGGCCAATGCTGGCATTCCGGCATTACATGTATTGGGCCAATGCTGTACATCTTGGCTGCCAGCACTGACCCAATTTAGATCCATTATCCGTTTGCACCCAGGCATGTATCGGCCCAATACTGGATCTATGTTGGGCCAATGTTGGATCAATGTTGGGCCAATACTGGCAAACCTACATCGGGCCTTAATAGTATGGCAGCAATCGGTCCAATTACCGGCATGTATTGGCCCAATATGGATCAATGTTGGGCCAATACTGGCAAACCTGCATCGGGCCTTAATAGTATCGCAGCAATTGGACCAATTACCGGCATGTATCGGCCCGATATGGATCAATGTTGGGCCAATACTGGCAAACCTGCATCGGGCCTTAATAGTATGGCGGCAATCGGTCCAATTACCGGCATGTATCGGCCCAATATGGATCAATGTTGGGCCAATACTGGCAAATCTGCATCGGGCCTTAATAGTATCGGAGCAATTGGACCAATTACTGGCATGTATCGGCCTGATATGGATCAATGTTGGGCCAATACTGGCAAACATGCATCGGGCCTTAATAGTATGGCAGCAATTGGACCAATTACCGGCATGTATCGGCCCGATATGGATCTATGTCGGGCCAATACTGGCAAACCTACATCGGGCCTTAATAGTATGGCAGCAATCGGACCAATTTCACTGGTTTACCGGTTTCACCGGTTTGGATATTGCCCAATATATATATATATATATATATATATATATATATATATATATATATATATATATATATATATATATATATATATATAAGGTGCATTGTTAGAAAAAATATGTTTTCGATTATTTTTTTATTAAAAAAATACAAAATCTTTATCCTAAATTATGGACTCACATATCACAGCCATTTAAAAATTACAGCCATTTAAAAATTACAATGTCCCTGCTGATGATTATGATGACAAAATTACTCTATAATTAATATAAATTTAATCTATGAACAGGTTGGATCTGAGAGAGAGAGAGAGAGAGAGAGAGAGAGAGAGAGAGAGAGAGAGAGAGAGAGAGAGAGAGAGAGAGAGAGAGAGAGAGAGAGAGAGAGAGAGAGAGTGAGAGAGAGAGAGAGAGAGAGAGAGAGAGAGAGACCCTGCTAGTAATAGTAAATATAACAAAAACTGGTGGATTTGAAAATAAAATATGTAAATGTAACTTAAAAAACCTTAAATCTTAACCTTAGAAAATTAAAAATAACAATTCTGCCAGAGTAGTGAATACAAAAAATAAACCTTAACCCTTAACCTTAGAAACTTAAAAATAACAATTCTGCCAGAGTAGTGAATGCAAAAAATAACCTTAACCTTAGAAACTTAAAAATAACAATTCTCCCAGAATAGTGTATATTAAAAAAAAAAAATAAATGATTTCTTAAATATTGAGCAATGATTGCTATGAGTCCTCGTTGCTCTGCTGCAAGTTAAATAGTACGCCGACTTCGTCCCCCACATCGATCTGAAGAATTCCTTAAGTAGACCATGATGGTTCTACCAATTTCATCTTCAGTGGTAGAGAAATTTGTGTTGTTAAGTAATGCTCCTGGAAAAAAAGATAAATAAATACAATATTGCTATCTAAATTGTGTGTTTGTATTTATTGTATAATACTGTCCCAACTAGGCTAAAAAGTAGCATTACTGTAACTATGGAAATATTTCCATACATCAATATATCCACTGTTTATGTCTACTTTTTGAGAGACTGAAGCAAGCGCACCTTGAAGTATAAATATCATTGCACTTTTATATTTCTTTAAAGAAATTATGGAAATGAATCCCTTAATAAGATGGAATTTACTACAACAGTTCATTAATTAATAAGTTTAATGTAACATACTTATCATTATCGAACAGATCTTGGTTTTTTTGAAGCCGATCTTTTGTTCATTATTTTTTGATTTCCAACCACTGCGACCTTCCCAACTGAATTTTGTTTGCATGTCATTTGTGAGGATTGTATCGACCATGTACTTGACCGATGATTTCACACTGGTCCCACCAAGGCGATGCAGGCGACAGTGCTGAAAAGAGAGAGAGAGAGAGAGAGAGAGAGAGAGAGAGAGAGAGAGAGAGAGAGAGAGAGAGAGAGAGAGAGAGAGAGAGAGAGAGAGAGAGAGAGAGAGAGAGAGAGAGAGAGAGAGAGAGAGAGAGAGAGAGAGAAAAACACAACCAAAGTTATCAACTGAAATTTGTCAAAATAATACACTAATAGCAACATCTTTTCATGGAATAGGCAATGACATAAAGATATCTATAAACATGACATACTTTTATCATTATAACCATACCTTAACATACAGCTTATTTGACAGATTAATATATACATACAGAAATAACCAATAAACCATTATCCTGTTGCCAGGGATAGGCAGGCAGAGTTAGAGGCATGTGGCCCCATAGCCCATGTGTATGAAGAAACTAGAGAGCAGGGATCCCAGCCAATAGTTTTCTCCATGTGACATATGGGATGTATGGATAAAATGCAAGGAGGGGACTCCCAACCTCACTCTCCGTCCCTTTAAATCGCCTCTTAAGAAATACAGGGATTACAGTTGTGGGATTATTGAACATCCACTGCAGGGCAAATTGATACACTTACCATAATTTCTTGAAGATCAGGATCAGAATCCAGATTTTCATTTAGCTGCCTAAAGTTTTCCACAGTTTTAATTGGCAAATCTGGCTTAATTGCAGAAAAATCTTCTGTTTTTGATAGGGCCTCCTGATTCTTGAGGCTATTTAACTTTTGAAGTATATCGTCTAGTTTCTTGTCTAGTACGTTAACTTTCTTTGATAAATCTTCAATTGCTGTTTGACAGCGAGCAACAGCACGTAACATTGTAGTCATATCTGAAAAATTATAACATGAGAACACTTATCCATCAATGTGTGGCAATTCAGGAGAATGGACTCTAATAGATTAGGTAACTGCTGGAAAATAATATATGCTATATGTATCAACAACAAAACGTTCCATACACTATGACCTAAAAAAAGAAATATATATATATATATATATATATATATATATATATATATATATATATATATATATATATATATATATATATATATATATATATATATATGTATATAATATATATATATATATATATATATATATATATATATATATATATATATATATATATATATATAACAAAATGTTTGACTGACGATGTTTAGCGAAAAAGCTAATGTTTATAATATCTCACATGCACTCACAGACAAGGAACTATAATGCATTACCATTTGATTTCATAAGGGGATCAGTAGCATCATCTAGATGTTGTCTTGTTTTTGAAGTAGAGGCAGCAGTCACATCTACATGAGCTGGTCTACCCACAATAGCGTTGGCACGTTGAAGAGGTGGAATGCCACTTACATCAGGCGGTGGGGGCAGCTTTTTCTTTTTCTTTGGGGTCAGCTCCACAGTACGTACTGATAGAATCACTCGAGCCTGATTCAGAGTTTGTGAACCGCCTTTTCTCAATCCTGGAGGAAATTTAATAAGGATATCAAGTATTCATTGATCTCTAAAAATTGTTCCACTTTTCTTATTTTTGCATTTTAATTTATAAGTTCCTGGTCTTAATTGTTTTTGTTTTTATACCAAAGTAATATAAATACTGCAAATACTAAGGTACCTACATCAAAAATAAATATATGTAATACATGAAGCCTGACATTTTCCTTGTTGATGCTAGAGGATATAGTAGAGATTTCTAACTAAACAAATATTGTCTCTATTAATATTACATACCTCCTACAGCCACGTCCATAGTCCCCCTCACTCTGAACATCAGAATACTTTTCTCCCCTCCGAGATGCTCTTTGAGCCTTGCTGTAGTCATCTATAATAAACGAACAAATACATCATTATGGAAAAATTTTTTCTCTTTAGTAATTTTTAGTTAGTTTGCAACTGTGCAAAATTAATGACAAATTTGACAAACTTGAGAACTTACCAGTTGTGGAGAGAACTCTTGCTGTATATTTTGACCATTGTTCTTGTGGTGGATATAGTGTTTTTATGGCTTTTGACAGCTTTGAGTCCCGCAATGGAGGCCAATTACACTTGGTATCTCCATCAGTCAGCCAGATACTTGGCACTACACTGACTTCGTTGTCCTCATCAAACACAACCACTGCATACCGACCCATTATTCCTGTTATAAGTTGCCAGAGAAGCAATTGGTGAAGACAATTTAGATTCTGATGATGGAGTGATGTAAATAATTTTCATAATATTTTGCTGATACAGGAGACAAATTTATTTTTCTCATGAACTGGACAATTAAGAAAATAAATATCTAGCTACACGGTGCTCTACAATGGCAGGGTTCCCTAGCTCGAGAAGTGTGCACAAATAAAATAAAATAAATAGGAATTGTATGTTTCTGATAGCTGGAACAGTACGGGTGCTAGGGTGGGCGTACCAACTTTGATGTCTCAAATCAAAAACCAAGAAAAAATGAGCATGTAAAACAAAATGATAACAGTGATGATGGTCATGATGATGTTGATATCCTAGCTCACTGTGCATGTACTGAGTGGATTAATGGCAATGCAGCAATATTCCCCTCATGAGGAAAGAGTAAATATTTTTTCTGGATATCTTTATATGAGCAAATTTTCTGTGTTTTACTTTCACCAGCAACTACATATATTCCAATATATCCTGATTTTACTGGGTAGTTAAACAAATCTTCATAATGTTCATACAAGTGATATAATATATATGTGTCTGGATCATTTTCATATTGTAAAATGTTCACAACTTTTCCAACGTGATTATTAACCATTATGCCTTGGTCAGCAGAGTTCAGGCGAATGCAGAATTTCTCTAAGTGCAATGCTCTGAACTGACTGCATGCAACATCCTGTAAAACAGGGCCATTACTGTGCTGTAATACTGTGTATGGATATTTTACTTTTTTCATTTCTGATTTGGATTTTTTCTGTTCATATACTCTATTAATTACTTGACTTAAGATACAGTTAGGTTTTCTCAGAAGCCTTTTAAGTGATCCAAGGTAATTCTCAAATGGGAAAGCAGAGAATCTATCAATAGGTCCATATTTGTTAACATCATCAGTTAAATGACAAAGATTATGAATGTTATACACAAGATGTCTCGACCCAAACAAATTTCCAAAATGTGTTATAAATGCATTCAAATATTTGTTTGCTGCTAGTAAATTTTTTGAATTCAAGTCTCCTGAAAGCAAGCGCATACTAACACTTAGTAAAAGAAAATTTTTATACATGCTTTCATGAATATTTTTCTTTAGGCAAACTGGTCCAGTATACAAAAGAAAGGCTCTGAATTCAGTGGCTTTATACCTGTCTAATTCATTCAGGGATCTTGGTTTTCTACTGAATTCACTGGGCATATATTTTGACATCTCTTCTAATTTTCTTGATATGGCTCCTTTACTCTGGGATCCAATTCTAGTTGGTAGAGGTCCTTTAAGCCAGAGATTTAACAGTTTTCTCATTACTCCCAAATATACTAAATGCATAGGGTCTAAAACAAATTGTGATACAAGACCAACATCAAGCTGCAGCAGTGGACTTGGTCCCTTGTGGTGATCACTATCTGTCATTGATGCAAAATTTGAGTCTGTCCTTAAAGGGGCCTTTAGTTCAGGAAGGGTAATAGTCTTATCATACTTTCCGTGTTGTTGGCACCTCTCACAACTGCTGTAGCCTGAATGCGATTTTATTGACTTTAAGTACTGACGGGCAGGAGCATCACAGATGAAACACTGAATGGTTATCAAGTACTTAACACCCTCAAATTCATAGCCATCTTTCAATATACACATTTCGCTGATAAAATCCTCCAAATACTCCTCTACATTGCCTGGTTTAGAATTTCCCAAGTATATACCAACTGGAACAGGCTTTGAGTATGTGGTTATGTCATAATCAGTGCAAAATTGCACTAAAATGGGCCAGAATTGTTTTCCTGAACTTTTGAATAATGGAATACCATCACAATTTATTCTCAGGAAGATAGTTGTTAGTTTCCTTATTTTCAAATCAGAAATGGTCTTAAGAAATTCAGTGATAGAATTTGTTATGCCAAAATGAAAATATTCACCTCCTGAAATTTTCTTTGTTTGATACGAAAGATTTGTAGGAGTTTCACACAGCGTACGAGGGTCTGATGGCAACTGTGGATCATACTGAGATTTTAAGATTTTAAGGAGGCCTTTCAAGGCTAAATGGCTAATTTGGTGATTAATGGCCCAGTCTCTAAGTAGGCTCTGAGAACTTTCATTTTCACTTGTCACTGAATCAGAAGGAACAGCATCAGGCTCAACTTCAGAATCAGAGGAATCACTAGAGCTAGTACTACTACTAGTACAGCCACTATATATATAGTTGCTGAGAGATTCATCTCGAATAAAATCCTCACCTACGTTACTGCTGCTAGCTCCTTCATGAAGATAGGAATCATCCTGACTTACGTTACTGCTGCTAGCTCTAGCTCCTTCATGAAGGTAGGAATCATATTTTCTCTTTTGCCTCCTCAGGCGACTCCACTTAGATGACATACCGCATGTACAGGAACTCCTTAATTAAACTATGTTAATGTTAACTAAATCAATGAAATGTTGGTTAATTTGCAGAAAGAGGTTCTCAAAATGTATACTATTTTTGAGCTTACCACTACTATTTCAGAATTTTCCTGACAAGTTTTCTTCTGTAAGGTTTTTGGTGCAAGGGAGCTTAATCACAGATACAGATTTGCTGTAAGATATTAGCTAAGCTATTTAACTAAACCCAATCTAGGCTAACCTAACCAACCAAAACTAACCTATACCCAACATAATCTAACAACTTACGATATTAACACCGCTTTATCACTGTATTCAGTCTGTGGGCCAGAAACGAATGCCCGTCACCCTCTCAGATCTCAGATGGCAATCACTACACACATATAGTGTATTCAGCTAATTATTATGAAATAATACACATCACAGCATCATTAATACACTACAGTACTAACAAAGCTGTACACTAACATCAAATACAGGTAAGGGAGAGGACAGTGCAGCGTTACTTACTGAACTTACTGAATTGAGGTTGTCGCGCCAAATTCTTCAAGATGTCGGCAGCATCCGAGTCTGGTTGGGATCAGATGGTTCCAATAATACAAGATAATTATTTTTATTTTCTATCATGGTTTTACGGGCATCTATTATTTTTTTTATCCACAAAATAATTATTTCGATATATATTCTATATATGGCATAAGCTATAATATGATAACAATAAACTGAACTCGTATATACTTTTTTTTTTAAACACTTAATTGACTCTAAAAAATATGAGTATGAGTTTGAAATATTTGATAAACGTAAAAAAGATCCTAAAGATCCTAAAAACAGAATAAGTGTCAAAAGACAAATAAATTTGGGTAAACAATTCTTTATCTATTATTGTTGATGATGAATCATCACTGATCGATCGTATATAGTGATATATAGGTTAACAGAATAGAGCCATGCAGTGTTTCTGCAGAAAAATGCATTATACAATATGTTTTCATTGTTTTACTGCACTTATATATGTTTTAAGGGAAGCATCAGTATAATTCTACCACTTCTGTCTTAATACGGCAGTAAATGTAGTGGCTTGTAATGATGACTGGACTGATGCCTGAATAGCTCAATCGGGCCGATATTCGATTGCCATTCTCATCCCAGCATTGTAAAAAGTTACAGTTCAATACCGGCCCAATATCACTTTACCAGCATTGGGCCGATATAGGAAATATATTACGGGTAGGAATTGGCACAATGCTTGGTTGCCGTCATCCCAACGTTCCGCCTTGGGCCCGCCGTTTGCCGGTATCGGCCCGATACTTCAATGTTTGCTGGGTTGGTGGCTGTCCTTTGCACCCTCTCCAATTTTCTAATATTTTTCTTTGTGTGAGGGGACCATACAATCGCCGCATACTCCAATCTCGGTCTAATCATAGCGGTAATCAGTTTTCTCATCATATCGGTCCAAGTACGAAAAAGCCATTTTGATTCTCCTTAGCAGACTACTCACTTCTCCCGTAATTTTATCTATATGCCTATCCGGGATTAAACTCCACGTAATAGTCACCCCCAAATCCACCTCCTCCTTCGACTTTTTCAAACTAACATTTTTCATTTTGTAATTATAGTTCACTTTCCTTTTGCTTTTGCCAAATTCCATGACTTTGCACTTACTTAAATTGAATTCCATTTGCCACTTTTCACTCCATCTACCAATCTTATCAAGGTCCTCTTGCAATTTCTCACAATCTCACATTCTGCACTTTCCTCACCAATTTGGCGTCATTGGCAAACAAGTTGATATGACTGTCGACTCCTTGAACCATGTCATTTACATATATACCAAACATGATCGGTCCCAGCACTGACCCTTGGGGTACTCCACTAGTAACTTTCAACCAGGAAGAATTATTATTCCTTATTACCGTTCTCATTTCCCTCTCATGAAGATAATCCTTCATCCATTCCAACAATCGTCCTCCAATTCCTTCATACCTCCCTATCTTCCATAACAGTCTCTTATGTGGTACCTTGTCAAAGGCCTTCTTCAAATCCAGGTAGACCCCATCCATCCAACCATCTCTCTCTTGTACAACATCTATGACCCTTGAATAAAAAGACAACAAATTTGAGGAACATGACCTCCCTCTCCTGAATCCGAACTGGCATGTTGTCAACACATCATTTCTCTCCAGATATTCCATCCAAGTATTCTTAATAATCATCTCACATATTTTTCCTACTACACTCGTCAAGGACACGTCTATAATTCAGTGGATCCTCTCGACTTCCACCCTTGTAAATTGGTACAATATTTGCTCTTTTCCAATCCTTTGGCACTTTTCCCTTCATCAACGACAACCTCACCAGGCTATAAACTTTATCCACCAACTGATTTCTACATTCTTTCAGAATCCAATTTGAAATTCCATCTGGACCAGCCAAATTTTCCATCAATTTCATAACTTCCTCCTGACTTACTTCTCTTCCTCTCAACTCGTTTCCGGTCAACTCCTCATCTGCCAAGTCAAAGTCCCCCTCTTCGGTAAATACTGTTTGAAACCTTTCATTCATCACCTCTGCCATTTCTTGTACCTCGTCATATTTTCTTCCATCAACCTTCAATCCAGTTATACCTTCCCTTTTCTTCCTTTTTCCGTTAATATGTCTATAAAATAATCTTGAGTCACTCCTACATTTTTCCATAATGTCCTCATAATTTTGTTTTTCTGTCCTCAAAATCCTTACACATTCATTTCTAGCTTCCACATAACGTCTCCATGCAGTTTCCGTCTCTATTTTCCTCCATCTATTCCATTCACTCACCTTGCACTTTCTAGCCCTGTCACACTTAACATTGTACCATTCTTTACCCTTTTTCAAATTTATTCTCCCTCTTGGAACATACCTGTCCACTGCAATATTGTATATCTTGACAAACTCATCCCATTTCACCTATACATTATCTGCTTCCTCAAAACAACTCCAATTTACACTTTCAAAGTATTTCCTCATTTCTACGAAGTTTGCTTTGTAATATCTATATCTTTCCACTTTGTACTCCTCATTTGTCCTTAAAGATTCTATACTGAGACCTATTTCAATTAGCACATGATCACTTTTGCCTACAGGACATTCATAATTTATTGTTCCTATAGCTTCTGCATCACTGGTAAACAGCAAATCCAATCTTGATGCCTTTTTCCCTTCCCTGAATCTCGTTTCGCAGTCAATCCATTGAATCATTAAGTTTTCTTCAGCCCAATTTACGAGTTTACTACTCCATGAATTTTCTCCTCCTTGAAAAGTCTTGTCTTCCCAATTAATTTCCTTGCAATTAAAGTCTCCCACCACAAGTACGTTCTTTTTTTGTGATACTATCCTGTCCATCTCACTTATTGTATCCTCCAACATTCTCTCATGATCATCTCTTGACCAAGCATTTGTCAGGGGCGGTACGTAAACCCCCACATATGTCGTTAATTTTCCCTTACTATTATTTACAACAACCCTTATGACCTCTGACTTATTCTTGCTTATTTCCACTCTTTCCACTTTGACACCTTTTTCCGTCAATATCATCACTCCACCACCTTCTTTACCATCTCTGTTTTTCATCCATACCTCATACTTATTTTTTCCAATATCTGGTAATGGCCACTCATCTTTCCACTTAGTTTCGCATAATATTAACACTCTTTCAAGATACTCATCAACCTCTGCCCTTTTTGACATCAGTCCATTAACATTGGTATAACATATTTTTCTTATTTCCTGATATATTTCTTCGTTAACCTCAGGTCTCTGACCTTCCAGTAGAACTGTTTCTTCTCTTCTTCTGTCTTCTCGTTTTTTTGTTTTGCCTCTATGACTAAATCCTTTAATTGCTTTCTCTCTTCCTCGTGTGTGTGTGTGTGTGTGTATGTGTGAGGGGGGGAGTGTGGAACATAGGTACCGTAGGGAAGTTTCTTATTTTTTGTTTATTGATACTAATATGTCTTTTATATTTATTTGAATTATTTTGAAGATAATAAAGGCATTATCTCTCTTTTATTTCATATAATTATAATGCAAACTGAAAATGTTACGCCAAAATAATTGATCATATTTAGTTTATTTTCATGGCGTGGTGTCAGTGAGAGTGAGTTTAGTGTGTGGTAGTTGGACATTCGAGACACGTGAGTAGATGTATATCACACAGACATACTCATACATTGCGCTAGTTGCCACGGAGGTTTGAAATGCAAGCATTCATTACATTATTGCTGTTTTTTCATGGTTTTTGTTCTCATCATATCAGTGGCATGTCATTGAAGTAATCATTTGCTTATATATATATTTTTTCTGTGTGTGTGATTTGAAATGTTAGTTTGTATACAAGTTTAGTTGCGTTACATATTACTTAACATTGCCGTGCTGGTAATTTCGTCATATAGGTCAGAGGAGAGCAGTTCCTGCAACACATCTTGTTAAACTTCCCTTCACTTCACGTAAGATAAACCAGTAAATAACATGTGTATTGTATCTAAAAATGAACAAGTAAGTCCCAGTGATCTTGTGTTGAAAGTTACCTTACCTTATCTTACCTTACCTTACTTAACCTAATCTAACCTAACCTAGTAACAACCTTTTTATGTTTGATGTCATGCCTTACTGTATATCTTTATAGTAAGGGAAGATAAAGATATGAACTCAATTTACTCTATACTCCTTAACACCAGGAAGAAAGTGTTTGGTAGCAGTTGTCTTCCATACGAGAGGAAGAATCTATGGCAGACAGAACGTTAACAGAATCATAATGTCTTCCGGGGAACGCACTGCGGGAGCGGCTTCGTCCGTCACGGTAAAGCAGGTAAGACCGACCACCTAAGGGAACGCAAGGGTGTAATGCTAGTTTTCTTCCGTAGATGACTTCAGAATGCATGGAGTAGCTTAGGTATCACTATGTGTTGTATGCATTGGTAATGAAAGGTAATTTTCAAAGATATTATATTCATCCCTTCGATATTTGATAGAGGAAAAAATGATATCCCCAAATATATTTTTTAAACTCTATCTTCTGTTTTTATTATCTTGCATTTTGAGGTCATTACACCGTGTGTGAGTGTAATTATCTTGCAGCTGCCTCTCTCATGCACATGTTGCCTAGTATCCTATTCAGTGCCATAAACTTTTCTTTCTTTCTTCCCATACCTTCTGCAAGCTTGTGTGCATCACTGTTGGTTACATTTTTTTCACCGCACCAAGTTACAGTCTAGTCACGATCTAATTACAGTCTAGGCACGATCTAGTGTAGTGTAGTGGAGTTGATGTGACTTTTTCTTCCCATCTTCACCATGAGAACATAGAAGTTATCTCTAAGTGTTTGGTGTTATCAGGCATCGCAGGTTGTTTTTATATATTTGATTAGAAAAAAATAATTGGAAATTCTATACCCACACACAACTTTGTAAGAATGTAACACCCACCATGAATATATTATAGAAAATTAAAACAGATTTTTGATCCACTCCAAGAAAATTAGGTTATTTTTAGGCCCCCTTAGAATAATTAATGCAATATCATCATAATGTTTCTATTGAAAAAAAAAAACATTTATTCCAACATCTATCTTTATGCGTGACAAAGACAGACAAATAACAACTATGTATGATAATAATAATAATAACAATAACAATAATAATAATAATAATAATAGTAATAATAGAACAATAATAACAGAATAATTAATGGAACGTCATGTCATAATATTTCTATTGAAAACAACATCTATTTTTATAGACACAAAAATAACAACTGTCTATAACATACGTACATAGATGACGTTGTTTTCAGTTCGCCTTCGTGTTTTTCGTTGGGTTCTCCTCCCTGACTCAAGGCACAGCTACGAAAGGATGGACTGCCGTGCTACCCAAGATGCAAGACGACCCACACAACTTTGAAGTCACCGACACAGACGTAGCTTGGCTGGGTAAGAAAATAATAAGAAAGAGTCAATTCATAACATAACAACAATCCTCTATAGTGAACATACATATACTCACACACTTTCTTCTCCTCCGCTAGTGTCCATGATGTCAATCGTGGGTATCTTCGCCTCACTAGCCACAGGTCCGCTAGTAGAATGGGCAGGACCTCGACGCGTCATGACTATTGCTAAAACGATATGTGTTGCCCTGTGGCTGCTCTTAGCTTTCCCGCCTAGCAAGGCCGTATTGTACATAGCAAGAGCGGGACCAGCGGCCTGTGTGTACGTAATTGCTACCATCTTACAACCCCTAGTAACTGAGTTGAGCCCAAAGAAGATTAGGGGACTAACATTAAGTTTTTCTGAGATATCTGGGTCACTTGGGGCTCTAATTGGGTATCTATTGGCCTACCTTGCGCCGTGGGATGTGGCCACCGCCTTGTGTTCCCTCACTGCGGCTGTGTTGGTGGCCTTTGATGTTCGTCCCAGAGATGAGATTATGATTATATGACCCGGATAATATGGAGATAAGGTTAGCCTACTAATTTAGAGGCACGGACTATTTTACTTTAACAAGTTTCCAGAAGTTGATATATATTGCACGATATTGTGCAACCTTAATTTTGTCTGACATGTAAGTTTTAACCTCGGGAGAAGACGGTAATGTTATTCTCCATATTGTGACTAATGAGTTATATAGTTCAATTAACATTATCTTGCTTCTTTGTAATTCCTTTACTAGTACTCTTTCACCATTTACGTTCCTTTATGAAACCATTCTCCTTATACAATTGGTTTATCTATATAATTGTCAATTGTAATTTCACCATTGCCCTTGCACATGATTAGTTTCCATAACACATAATTTACATCATAAATCAATTTACTTTAACAGTGCAACAATAGCTATAATATAATTAGTATCTAAGCCTATATTGTGTAATAATTCTGGTTCTGTTCACTTTCTAGGCATGTCTGCACTATCTAGTTGTTATTAAACATTTCTGCGTGCATGACTGTTCAGTAATAAGCTCGTTTATAAGAGAGTATAATTACATAGTTAAGGACCTGTTTATGATGTTTTCCCTAATTTTCAAGATAATCGTATTATAAACAACGTAATTGCAATTGGAAGCTGGTCCACACGCGACCATTTTAATCTCAGGAATAACGCGACATACTTTATGAAGAGCATGTCACCGACATTAGAATAATTATACAATATGCATCTTTACTATGTTAATAAGTCATTATCTCTACTTCTCCTCAACTACTTCACTTACTCATATGTTTAATGATGCTGAGCTTCTTGTTATCAAAATGCGACGAACGAAGTTTATCATATCTGATCCTTTATTATCCTTTTTCTCTCTTCAGTCACCATATTGGCTGGTGCGCGAGGCAGGACTAGAAGGGCGCTCAAAAAAGTCGTTGCATCGTTTACTGGGTTCCGAAAGTACAGGGTGAAGGAGGAGTTGGCAGCTATTACCAGCAGACCAACAGCCACACAAACCTCTCTCATGCACAGGTGACACTATAGTGCTAATTGATATAAATAGATAATAAAATTATGTATATATATATATATATATATATAATATATAAATATATATATATAATTACTATATTTTATCATATATATCAAATTTATCTTATTTTATCTTTTAATTTATATCTACTACTTGCTAATTATGCGATTATATATATAATTATATCAATATTATATATAATATATATTAAGATAAGTATATATAGTTATAGTATATATTAGAGAATATAGTTATATATGTGTGTGGTGTGTTGTGGGTGTGTGTTGTGGTGTGTATTAGCAAAAACATACAGTACAATGATGCATCAATATATAATTACTACTACTTACAAGTATACATTATTGATATATTTGCCTATTGCTGTAGAGTAATTCGTTCATGCTATGTTTCTAAATCAAATCAATCTTTTGCTGTAAAATTTTGCGTGTTGTTAATAAAGGTTTTCTGGAACTCAATGTTTTACTACTTCCATCTTCTACCTATGAAAGAGAAAAAATATGGTAAGACCATACAGTGGTAAAGAAAACATTTATAAATAAGATTATCTGTATGTATGTATGTGTATATTATGAGTGTATATGCCTGATGGTGTGTTTGTTGTGTGTAAGTATGTTTGATGTGTGTTGTGTGGTGGGTTGTGTGTTGAGTGAGTGTGTGTTGTAGTGGTGTGTGTGTGTGTTGTGTGTGTGTGTGTGTGTGTGTGGGTGAGAGTCTGTGTGTGTGAGTGTGTGTGAGTGTGTGTGTGTGAGTGTGTAGGTGTGTGTGTGTGTGTGGTGTGTATGGGGGGAGGTGTATGCATGTGTGTTTGCTTGTATAAAGTACATTCATCAGTCTTCCCTCTTCTCCTATTGAACGTAACATACTGGTAGTGACCGTTAACGAAAATAAAGATAATAATAAAACATGTCAATAAAGAAAAATAAGAGGAAAAAATAC
>JAXIVD010000918.1:35972-62469 GCA_036785275.1 Cancer borealis | reverse complement strand
ATAAGGACTATACGTAGTAAAGATGCATATTGTATAATTATTCTAATGGCGGTGACGTGATCTTCATAAGTATGTCACGTTATTCCTGAGATTAAAATGGTCGCGTGATGACCACTTCCAATTGCATGTACGTTGTTTAGATATGATTATCTTGAAAATTAGGGAAACACCATAAACAGGTCCTTAACTATGTAATTATACTCTATAAACGAGCTTATTACTGAAAGTCATGCACGCAGAAATGTTTATATAAGTAGACATAGATGCAGACAGGCCTAGAAAGGAACAGAACCAGAATTATTACCATTATTAGGCTTAGATACTATTATATTATGCTATGTTGCGCTGTTAAGTAAATTGATTTTGATGTAAATTATGTGTGTTATGAAACTAATTATGTGCAAGTCAATGGTGAAATTACATAGAAGATTATATAGATAACCAATTGTATAGAGAATGGTTTCATAAAGGAACGTAAATGTGAAGGTACTAGTAAAGGAATTCAAAGAAGCAAGATAATGTTATTGAATATAAATCATAGATTAATATGGAGATAACATTACCGTCTTCTCCCGAGGTTAAAACTTACATGTCAGACAAAATTAAGGTTGCACAATATCATGCAATATATATCAACTTCTGGAAACTTGTTAAAGCAAAATAGTCCGTGCCTCTAAATTAGTAGGCTAACCTTATCTCCATATTATCCGGGTCATATAATCATAATCTCACCTCTGGGACGAACATCAAAGGCACCACCAACACAGCCGCAGTGAGGGAACACAAGGCGGTGGCCACATCCCACGGCGCAAGGTAGGCCAATAGATACCCAATTAGAGCCCCAATTGAGCCAGATATCTCAGGAAAACTTAATGTTAGTCCCCTAATCTTCTTTGGGCTCAACTCAGCTATTAGGGGTTGTAAGATGGTAACAATTACGTACACACAGGCCGCTAATCCCGCTCTTGCTATGTACAATACGACCTTGCTAGGCGGGAAAGCTAAGAGCAGCCACAGGGCAACACATAGCATTTTAGCAATAGTCATGACGCGTCGAGGTCCTGCCCACTCTACTAGCGGACCTGTGGCTAGTGAGGCGAAGATACCCACGATTGACATCATGGACACTAGCGGAGGAGAAGAAAGTGTGTAAGTATATGTATGTTCACTATAGAGGATTGTTGTTATGTTATGAATTGACTCTTTCTTATTATTTTCTTACCCAGCCAAGCTACGTCTGTGTCGGTGACTTCAAAGTTGTGTGGGTCGTCTTGCATCTTGGGTAGCACGGCAGTCCATCCTTTCGTAGCTGTGCCTTGAGTCAGGGAGGAGAACCCAACGAAAAACACGAAGACGAACTGAAAACAACGTCATCTATGTACGTATGTTATAAACAGTTGTTATTTTTGTGTCTATAAAGATGGATGTTGTTTTCAATAGAAATATTATGACATGACGTTCCATTAATTATTCTGTTATTATTGTTCTATTATTACTATTATTATTATTATTATTATTATTATTATTATTATTGTTATTGTTATTATTATTATTATCACACATAGTTGTTATTTGTCTGTCTTTGTCACGCATAAAGATAGATGTTGGAATAAATGTTTTTTTTTTTCAATAGAAACATTATGATGATATTGCATTAATTATTCTAAGGGGGCCTAAAAATAACCTAATTTTTTGGGAATGGATCAAAAATCTTTTTTAATTTTCTATAATATATTCATGGTGGGTGTTACATTCTTACAAAGATGTGTGCGGGTATAGAATTTCCAATTTTTTTTTTTTCTAATCAAATATATAAAAACAACCTGCGATGCCTGATAACACCAAACACTTAGAGATAACTTCTACGCTTTCATGGTGAAAATGAGAAGAAAAAGTCACATCAACTCCACTACACTAAATCGTGCCTAGACTGTAATTAGATCGTGCCTAGACTGTAATTAGATCGTGACTAGACTGTAATTAGATCGTGACTAGACTGTAATTAGATCGTGACTAGACTGTAACTTGGTGCGGTGAAAAAAATGTAACCAACAGTGATGCACACAAGCTTGCAGAAGGTATGGGAAGAAAGAAATAAAAGTTTATGGCACTGAATAGGATACTAGGCAACATGTGCATGAGAGAGGCAGCTGCAAGATAAATGCATTCACACACGGTGTAATGACCTCAACTTGCAAGATGATAAAAACAGAAGATAGAGTTTTAAAAAGATAATTGGGGATATCATTTTTTCTTCTATCAAATATCGAAGGGATGAATAAAATATCTTTGAAAACTACCTTTCATTACCAATACATACAACACATAGTGATACCTAAGCTATTCCATGCATTCTGTAGTCATCTACGGGAGAAAACTAGTATTACACCCTTGCGTTCCCTTAAGTGGTCGGTCTTACCTGCTTTACCGTGACGGACGAAGCCGCTTCCGCAGTGCTTTCCCCGGAAGACATTATGATTCTGTTAACGTTCTGTCTGCCATAGATTATTCCTCTCGTATGGAAGACAACTGCTACCAAACACTTTTTTCCTGGTATTAAGGAGTATAGAGTAAATTGAGTTCATATCTTTATCTTCCCTTACTATAAATATTCATGTTATTTAAAGATATACGCAAGGCATGACATCAAACATAAAAAGGTAGTTACAAGGTTAGGTTAGATTAGATTAAGTAAGGTAAGGTAAGGTAAGGTAAAGTAAGGTAAGGTAACTTTCAACACAAGATCACTGGGACTTACTTGTTCATTTTTCTATACAATACACATGTTATTTACTGGTTTATCTTACGCGAAGTGAAGGGAAATTTAACAAGATGTGTTGCAGGAACTGCTCTCCTCTGACCTATATGACGCAATTACCAGCACGGCAATGTTAAGTAATATGTAACGCAACTAAACCTATATACAAACTAACACTTCAAATCACACACACAGAAAAAAATATATATATATATGCAAATGATTACTTCAATGACATGCCACTGATATGATGAGAACAAAAACCATGAAAAAACAGCAATAATGTAATGAATGCTTGTATTTCAAACCTCAGTGGCAACTAGCGCAATGTATGAGCGTGTCTGTGTGGTATACATCTACTCACGTGTGTCTCGAGTGTCCAACTACCACACACTAAACTCCCTCTCACTGACACCACGCCATGAAAATAAACTAAATATGATCAACTATTTTGACGTAACATTTTCAGTTTGCATTATAATTATATGAAATAAAAGAGAGGTAATGCCTTTATCATCTTCAAAATAATTCAAATAAATATAAAAGACATATTAGTATCAATAAACAAAGAAAATAAGAAACTTCCCTACGGTACTTCATGTTCCACCCCCCCCCCTCACACACACACACACACACACACACACACACACACACACACACACACACACACACACACACACACACACACACACACACACACACACACACACACACACACACACACACACACACACACACACACACACCTGCTTTCCTCTCCCTGTCTCTCCCTCTCCCTCCCTCGCCCTGCTTTCCTCCTGCTTTGTCATTAGATAAGTCTGCCCCGCCACAAAAAAAGTTAAAATAAATTCCGCTTGTGGCCAGACCGTGTAAGGAAGACAATAGAAGAAAAGAAGCAAGGGTTGGAAGTTCAGTTAACATTAGAAGTGTCTTGACACTTCTAATGTTAACTGAACTTCCAACCCTTGCCTCTTTTCTTCTATTGTCTTCACACCTCTTTTGAAAGAGTTTAAGTCATAAATAGGTGGAAAAACAGACAAAGGAAGAGAGTTCCAGAGTTATCAGTGTAAGGGATGAAATAGTGAAGATACTGGTTAACTGTTGCATTAGAAAGATGGACATAATAGGGATAAGAACTAGAAAGCCTTGTGCAGCAAGGCCGCAGGAGGGAGAAAGGCATGCAGTTAGCAAGTTCAGAAGAGCAGTCAGCATGAAAATACAGATAGAAAAGAGATAAATATACAATATTGCGTCGGTGACTTAAAGAATCAAGACAGTCAGTTAGAGGAAGAGAGTTTATGAGACGTAACCTTATCCTGCCTCACAACTGTTTACTCTCACAATTATCACCAAGTTCTATTCACAAACTTTGATCACTTCAGTTATGTCACTATACGAGGATGAATAAGAGGTTTACTTACGTTGTGTTTGTAGTCGAGGCTCAGCTAGAACTAGTCCTTATAAACAGTTGCAGTATCATTATGTTAGTATGCCAACTCTCTTGCGTCACAGCCAGAGCAGATCCCGCAACACAACCCACCAAATATTTAAACACCATTAGACGTCAATTATTTAAAGGAATCAGCAACTTACATGTACAATTAGTTAGTTATTTTTCATTATTACTATTAATGATTCTTGATTTTTTTTCTTAAGTAACGATCCACTAATTGTGATTCACGCACAACACAATTAATATTAGGAAAACAAGCTATACGAAAATGAAAATAAAAAGATTGTTTTCTCAATTCTTCAATAGTTTATTATCATGAAAATATTGGGTGGTGTTGGGGGGAGAGGACCTTCATATGAACAGGGCTAAGGGGAGGGAGGCGGGGTAAGATCTTCCTATAATAGCGTACAAAAATCTCGTAATCGTTGTAGAATACTATCTACAATGACTCTCACATCTCGCTGAGGAACGGCCGGACCTAATCTAGTATATTTACAAGCTTTATCGTACTTGATACGGCTGACGCTACTATATATCTAGAAAAGCAAAGTTTTGCATGAGAGAGAGAAAAAAAGAAAGAGAGAGAGAGAAGGGGGGTTCGGGGTGTTTGTGTGTGTAATAGATCCCAATCAACAGCTGTTCCCATATAATCAATAAATAAGTGTAATGTCTCAATACTTGAAGTCATGTCAGCTTCAGAGGAACATTACCTGTGACATAAGTAAGGTGTACAAGTATACAATTGTCCCTAAGCCTCAAAAAACTTACCCAATGCTCTGACTTCGACCCGAGAGAAGAGCTAACAGACCACCTTATCACTTCACGTCAGGTGCGACACTGATTGCGATACAGAGTATAGATAAAGTTATATATCTTTCCTTTGGTTAGCCTCAGCGTGCTTCGATAGTGATAAGATAGGTACATTTTTATCGTCATATTTCTGCTGATCTTTTCTTTTCACATTATCCACTTAAGTTCAGGTGTTCATTGATATCAGATTCACTTTCCTTTCATCTCACCGGTAATGCATTGTGTAATATATGAATTTCAATTGTTCCATACATTGTATCCATTTTTTCTGGTTATTTATACTTGAGTTTTTGCAGCGAAGATGTCTTCCAGTTTCTGCAAAGAGACGCCTCGAGTTTCTGGGATCCACATATACACAATAATCCCGATCAGTAAATTCACTCCTCCAAATGATATGAATGTTATTGCCAAACCAATGTGGGAAATAATTTTCAAAAAAGCCAAGCTAATACCGAACAGAACAAGAGAATCACACGCGGTAATGATAGAAGCCCCGAGTGACCTAACAGGGGAAGGCACCAGTTCACCCACGTACACCCACGGTATAGGTCCTAGTCCCGTGCCGTACGCGGCCACGTATATAAGAACAGATACAAGAGGTACCCAGGACGCCCCAGGCACCTGTAAGTAAAGAAAAAGTCCACACAAAGTTTGGGAGAGTGCAGCTACAACAGCGGTGATCATTAGCAACGGCCGCCGTCCAACACGATCCAGTATACTTGCAGTTATGCAGGTGCAGATGACGCGTACAATACCCACGAGCACAGTGCAGGTAAAGGCGTCCAGCTCCACCCCGGCGTCACGGAATATGTATACAGTGTACATCATGATGCAACTTCTGCCGCCAAGCTCCCGAAGCACGAGCAAACTCAGCACCAACAGCACTGGACGCAGGTTCTGGCCCTTCCGCAGCTCCGCGAACTGATACAAAGGAAATGAGCCGATATTAAACACATTTAGCCTCTCTCGCACTCATCATCAGATAAAACGTGAGAAACTCGGGACGTCAATAAAAAAAATCTAAACCTGAGCCACTAACAGGCGGAGGCCAACGATCAATTAGCCTCCATCAATGCTTACCGGTCCCAAAGGTATATAATGTAAAAAATAAATTAATTAATTAATTATAAATTAAAAAGCTTTACAAATACAGTCATTCACATGTCTGTTGGGACTCGTGTTATACTGTAAATATGGCTGAGTTCAATAACTTATTTGTAATGGCAAAACTTATATTGTAGACTTGTTTGTATTAATTATTCACGTAATAATCAGATGCACATTTGTGAGATTCTAATAGTGTTTAGCTTTCTATCAGTTCTGTTGTCAAACGCTTAGCTATATACACTAAACAATGAAGGTTACTGAAAGGATAGATTTGTAAGGCTACAATTAGGCTATCACTATTTCATCACTAAATGTACCCATTGTGCACCCTTATTGTACTCTTTTTTTAAGAGTGTACTACATGGGTGAAACACAGTTAGATAAAGACAATAATGATTATAACCCAACTACTGAAATGTTGCTAAAAAAAAAAACTTTTAGCGGACTTTAATCACGATCATTATATATAAATGAGTACATACCTGAATAACAATGCAGTTAACTCATATTTGGATTAAATGAATTAGACATATATGTCTAAATAGCATTGTGCTGGTCTAGAGTTTTGTAATAAAGAGTAACTTGAAAACTGTACGAATACTTCTCTTAAAATCTAGAAAAATAGCATATTTTCCCCAGTGTTCCTAAGCGTACGAATACTTGTGTTTGATCTTAATATTTAGAACAGCAGTGTTTCCCCCTCGTTCCTCAGCGTGTACTGTTGCATGAGTGAGGTCTGAGTGGCTGTGGGTCTGTTGGAGTGCTGGTGATGGATAGCAACTCTAATAAAAATGTGTGAGCTTCTCATAGTGTGATGCTTTTCAGTTCTGTTGTAAGACGCTTGTCTACGTATTACATGGGTGAAACACAATTAGCAGCAGCGTATCTTATACGGTGTTACAGTGATCAGCAATCGGGCATGAGAACCTAGGGTCCCGGATTGGAGTCCCGATATTCCGCTGGCCACTTTTCTTTCTTTAGTATTACCGCCGAGTGGCCAAAGATTATCCAAATTGCTGCTATACTGTCCTCAAACGGGACTTGTAATGTTTATGCATTTGAAGCTGTAGCAGCAATAGCCTATCTCGCACTCAACATCAAGAGAGAACAGAAAAAAATCGAGGCGTCACTATAAAATTTTTTAACCTGGTACAGGTATATGATGTAAAATATTGTCGAAATAAATACTGATCCTAACCCAACTAATGGAATATTGTTAAAGAAAAAGCCTTTCTAGCGGACTTTGATCCCTACCATTACATGAAAATGAGTAGATACCTGACTAAAAATTCAGTCAACTCATATGTGGATTAAGTGAATCATATATATATATATATATATATATATATATATATATATATATATATATATATATATATATATATATATATATATATATATATATATAAATATTTGAGACGTCACTATAAAAATTTGAAAACCTACGCCAAATAACAGGCGAGGCAAGTCCATCTGTGCCTCAATAAGTCTACTAGCGCCAATGGTTAATGATTAAAAAGAAAATTAAATAACATTGTGCTGATCCAGAATTTCATAATAAAGAGTAACTTAAAAACTATATGAATACTTGTCTTTAATCTTAAGATCTAGGAGAAGAGCAGTGTTTCCCAAGCGTTCCTCAAAGTGTTACCTGCTGCATAATTGAGGTTTGTGTAGCTGCTGGTCTGCTAGTGATGGCTAACAACTCCTCTTCAACCTCACCCTCAGGACCAAGTAACCGCTGCAACGACCTTTTAGCGGCATTAGTCCTGCTTCTTCTCACAAGCCAATACGGCGACTGCGAGAGATAGAGTATTTAACTTTAGTAAGCTATTCCCGTAGACTTTATTATTTCTTCTCTCCACTTCCTGTCCAGCCAATCAACTTTTTCCTGTATTTGTTATGTATTCTTTTAGCCATATGTCTCGATCTATCTTCATTTTTGTTTAATTATAATGTATTATGATATATTTAACTTTCATGTGATCTTTTAGAAATGTTGAGCTATTTATGTTCAACACTATATATATCTTCAAGTATTATATAAAATATAAAACTAATGAATTCGAAGTTAATATTAATCTCAGTTGGCTTAAGTATAATATTTCAGTTCAATATTTCAGACTATAGTAAAAATAAAAAATACATTCCTACCTCAGGCACGAACACCAACGGTATAATAAACAAGGCAGCCGTTAGGGTACAAAGTGCCGTCGCAGTCTGCCACGGGAACAGAAACGCCAACAGATACCCAACGATCACTCCAGTCGACCCTCCAATCTCAGACAGTGTTGTAGCCGATCCTCTCACTTTACTTGGGCTCAGTTCTGCCAACAGTGGGAGTGCGATTGTAGAGTTAACGTAGACGCAAGCAGCCAGTCCCGCCCTAGCTATATAGAGCATCACCTTGCTGGACGGGAAAGCTAAGAGTAGCCATAAGCCAGTACTCAGGATCTGGGTAGCGGTCAGGACGCGTCGAGGCCCAGCCCATTCCACTAACGGACTTGTGGCTAGTGAGGCGAAGATACCGACGATGGATGTCATGGAAACTAGCGGAGGAGAAGAAAGGGTGAAGTTAAATGTACGTTCGCGATAAATGATTGCTGTTATGCATTGGTTATGTTTGTATGTATGTATGTATGTATGTATGCATGTATGTATGTATGTATGTATGTATGTATGGTGCAAAGTTTTTATTTTTATTTATATCATTAACCGTTGGCGCCAGTAGGCTTATTGAGGCACAGATGGACTTGCCTCGCCTGTTATTTGGCGCAGGTTTTCAGATTTTTATAGTGACGCCTCAAATGTTTAGGTTCTCGTGAACTGCATGAACTGATGATAATTGTTGATTATTTCATAATATTATGGCCTATATATTTATATGTATTAATTATTCAGTACATTTTATATAAGAGGACATTATCGAGACGCTTGAAATCAACTTTACGTCAGCTGTTCAAACTTTCCTACGAGGCTGGTAAAAATACAATGATTTCTCTGACTATCGTATTTTGATTAACTTTACTATTTTTTGTGTCAATTCATATTGGGAAGTATATTACAAGCCAGCTCACATATACAGGAGAAAGATAATTTATAAAGAGAATGTTTTACCTAACCAAGCCACTTCATTTTCCGTGTCTACGTAGCTGTTTGGGTCGTCTTGCATCTTGGGAAGCACTGCAGTCCATCCTTTAGTCGCCGTGCCTTGTGTGATGGATGTGCAAGCCACCACCATCAAGAAGGCAACCTGAAACACAACATAAACACACTCAGAGCATGATTGTATTGTATGTGTCTTGGAAATATGCTTTTTTACATCAGTTTGAATAAGTGTGAGAGAAAATAGTGATGGTTATGTTAGTAATCTTATGTATTTTTGGTTAAGGAAAGAGTTTATGGATCTATGAAAGATATAAACGCAATCTTAGATTAAAATTCTTGCACTGTAGAGATATAATATGTGCTGAGTCTCTTTATTTTTTTTTTTCTTTACATGTAAAGGGCACTGTCTAAGGACAACAAACATACGTTAAAAAAATAATAAACTTTTAAAAATCCCGCTTGTCGCCAGACCCTGTAAAGAGGATAATAGGATGAATAAAAATGTAAAAGTTATGGTTGAAATTAATCTGTTTTATCCCAGTGGACAAGTATATATGATGAAATCACATTATGTTGCGTTGTCATGTCTGCTTCTTGACAAAATCTTTGAAATCCTTCCGTGACTCAAGCAGAGCAGTGTTGCAACAAGAGAAAGCAGCTTGTTATGATGGATTGATAACCAGTTACCATACACAAACACTGCATCACATTATACACACACACACACACACACACACACACACACACACACACACACACACACACACACACACACACACACACACACACACACACACACACACACACATACACACACACACACACACGTGACATATTACTCTTTCTTTCTGATATTCATGTAAATAGACATTACATCTCTATAAGAACGAACATAATAGCCAATGTATAAAATCCACATGAGAAGAAAGTTAAACGAAACTGATGTATTGTGAATCAGATAAACACAAGCTTGATCTAGATTCCAGTATTGACAGTGTAGGTTTGCGTGTACTAGACACGGTTAGAGAAACACGCTAGCTGGTTACATGTCATGATGAAAATTTACCTAGTTGTAACTACCTAGCTGTATTTACCTAGTTGTATTTACCTAGTTGTATTTACCTATTTGTGTTTACGTAAAATAGTTATAACATATAAGAAAAAGAGTTATGTTCGTGCTGTCCTGTCTCCATATCTATAAGTATCTACCTTTGCTTTATATTCATGAACTATTCTTGCATGCACTATATGTATATATATATATATATATATATATATATATATATATATATATATATATATATATATATATATATATATATATATATATATATATTCCTTTTAACCAAACCATTCCCCTCCATAAGTGTTTCATGTCTAAAGGCGCATAAACAGATTACTAAATATTGATATTCAACACTACGTCTATGATGGTGCATTAATTGATAGCATGAAAGAAGTTCAACTTACATGTTTGCCTGAAATCTTATTCCCTGTTTTCCTGTTACCTTCAGCCTGCAGGATAGCCGTTTCTGGGACGATTTCTGTTTCCTGAAACATAAATACAGATTTTGTTTCACCAAATGATTTCGTATAACTAGCTTACTAAAACTTAACACACACACACACACACACACACACACACACACACACACACACACACACACACACACACACACACACACACACACACACACACACACACACACACACACACACACACACACACACACACACACACTAAGAACACGAAGAAATACTAAGTTAGAGAAGAGTTATATTTATATAATCCTTGGTAGGAACGCCGAAGGCATAAGACGAAAACAAAAAAACATGGCACAGACACTACAGATCGCTTATCTTAACGTACCCAAACCCTCTCCCCGCTTCCCTTTCCGCTGACGACGCTGGCTATAGAAAAGCTGACCTAACATTTGGGTGCAGTCATCATGGTTGCAAAGACCTTCTATATTAATGAATACCTATCTAATAGTCTATAGTAATTGAATGAAATAAGCAGGTACAAAGTATGAGATCGTGAATAATGTTTATGTATGAAAGTCTGTTGTACTTAAGTTATTCTTAGGTTATATAATGCAATGATTAAATTCGTATTCGTTTTATACAAGACTGCCAGTGGAAAGTTCTGTGACGTAACGGAAATGTACCAGCAGCAACATACGGACAAACCTTGGAGGAAATATAAGAGAGGCCATGACGTCACACGATTGAAGCCGCTATAAGCTCCGCCCACCTATGCAAGTCAACCCAAAATATTGCTCTGCTGATTAGAGCCCCGACACTCACCCACCTCAATACTTTGTCGTTATGCCGACTTGTTCGGCCTATGGCTGCACCAGGAGAAATGAAGATGGAGAAATATCATTTCATCGGTAAGCTGTAGAGATTTTCACGGCCAATCATTGTATGAAATGCTAGAAAATTGGGTTAGATCATGAGCGCGCCAAAATTTGCGGGAAATCGTAATGACGAGTTGCTTTCATAATTTTACACACAATTTATCTTATGTGAGATCTACATACAAATAAATCAAATTTAAGTAATGCATAGATCTATATGTATCATCAGAAGTGCAGTGAACATATACTATTGACTATTAAAAGTCACAAATGTGATAAATCTTGCCGTGTTTGATACAAACTTCTCTGCTACAATATTCACTTTGACAGTTATGACTTATACAAGCAAATAGTAATCAAATTACTGGACTATATAGTTCCTTGTATCTTCATAATCAATATTAACACATTGTAATTTCTCAAAACCTTGAAAAATTCTGCAAAAAGTCTTGGATAAGGATGTCGAGTTATGGGAAGCAATCATTGGCTCTTCTGATTCCAATAAATTTTTTTGGTAAAACTGAAGAATGAGGCCTTCTGCCCTTTCTTTTTCTCTCCTTCCCTACATACTCTACATAAGTGTACTCAACCCATCTGTGAAGGTTTTAATAAGGGGGATGTATGAAAAGTTCTTACGATCAGTAGTCAGGATAGAACAAGAAATAACGGTTACAAACTAGAATAATGTCTACCGACATCCGCAGAGGTGGGTTTTTCTTTTCTCAAGACTACTGTGTATTTTTTTTTCTTTTTTTATATATAGTATATCATAGAAGCTCTACATGGAAGGGTATATAAGTCAGTTTCAGAGATGATAAGTTTAGTAGATGCTCAGTATAGATGATAAACGAGCAAGATTTACAGATAATCCTTGCGGAGGCGTGAGTATATATTTACTTTTCATAGTGTAAAGAATAAAGGAAGACAATTTTGTCAGTTTTTTCACTCAATCCTGTAAATTCATTTCATGCTGTATCCGTTCAAACAAATTATTTGCTACTCTCTCCTGGATTATTACTACAATAAACTTCATTCTGTGTGACGGGTTGTTTGACTAACCCCAGAGGACTTAGTCGACTCCACAAACCACCTAACATTCATGGTGGCACCCTAACACACCATATCACTGTTCAACCTTCAGTACTCAAGGTAAGTATAGTAAGTGTTAGATTGGGTGCACAGGAGCTGTCTTGTGTAGGTCAACTGGCCTTTTGCGGCGCACTAATTTTCTTATATTATCATATACCACGCATTTCAGTTCAAAGATCAACTCATAGATAACATCTTTCTCACTTGAAGGTCATAAATCAAGGTGATATTGAAGTTGATTACAATCACATGTGCTAAATGATAACAATAATGATGATAATGACAATAATGATATTCTAATTATTTTCCCGTGGTAAGATAACGTAACAATTAAAGTCATAGTGGCGTCCAAATAAATATTACGTTGATATAAGATTATTAACTACACTTATAAAGGCACAGATTGAGACACACACACACACCAACCATGATTCAGTAGTGTTGACAGGATGAGACTGACTGTCTGACTGAACCCTTACATGACAGAAGCGCATCCCCATCACACGCACACCCACGATCACAACAAGAACTACGTAAGAGTTGTCACATTTTATAATAAATAACTAATAAAGAAAAAGTGGAGATAACATTATAAGAATATAGATATATAGTTGAATTATAAGAATATAGATATATAGATATATAGTTGAATGGAATCACTTAATTATTTTCTTTTTCCACTCCTTATCAAATCACTATCTCGCTCATTTTTTTCGACTCAGGTTGAAATATGGTTTCATCTCAATGGGATAATGTCATCGTAAATGCATTTGATTACGTAACTTTGTTTTTTTCTTCTTCTCTCTCTCTCTCTCTCTCTCTCTCTCTCTCTCTCTCTCTCTCTCTCTCTCTCTCTCTCTCTCTCTCTCTCTCTCTCTCTCTCTCTCTCTCATAAGTGGCGTGCAAGAGGTATCAATTGTGTGTGTAAGAAGCATGAATGATGATCACAGCTGCATGTACATGTTTACTTCTTCAAAAAATGTACAAGTGTTCACCAGTTAATATTTATTAGCCAATAACGAAATATTGAACACGTGGAAACCAAATAGCATAAAATGGGTTAAAACACTCAAATAATATGGTGTCAATCCTCATGCATTTTGATATCAGTTAATATCACACACGCAACATTGTTTAATAAATATGCAAATTCGTTTATCAGACAATGAACTCTAAATGGAAAGTTTGATATAAAAAATATAAACAGGCACGATCATTTACGTTAAAAAATCCAGACTTTTCCTGTTTTTCATATACTATAAATCTAAACAAAAAAATATATATGTATTAGGTATATATGCAATTAATTAAGAGATTGGGAACTTATATCATACTTTCAATACTTTCTTCTACCTTACCTTAACTTCATTCTGTTCTTGCATAGGACTGAGACCGAAATAACTGTAGATGCTGAAAATGATAAAAGAAAATGTAGAATTAGATATGAAATTATGTTTTTCTCAATGATAAAGAATCAATTAGTTTAGGGTTGCATAAAAAAAAATTGATAGTGAATGCACGAGGAAGTAATGCTGGAAATATATAAAAAGAGAATGTAGAATTAGATATAATATTATGTTTTTAGTCATTTATAAAGAAGGAAAAAGATTAAGGTTACAGGAAATGCTGATAATTAATTAACAAATTGTGGATGCACGAGGGAGAAAAGCTGGAAATAATAAAAAATATATATAAATAAGATTAGATATGATTATATATTAAGTTAAGACAGCTATTAACCGCCCCTCAGATCATTATTAACGACGCAATGGTTCCTGAAGAAGGATTGAGGACATTTAATAAAATATATAAGGCGATGCTTCTACTTTCTCACCGTCATACAAAAATTATATCTGTTTGTATATATGTGTACACACACACACACACACACACACACACACACACACACACACACACACACACACACACACACACGAGAGAGAGAGAGAGAGAGAGAGAGAGAGAGAGAGAGAGAGAGAGAGAGAGAGAGAGAGAGAGAGAGAGAGAGAGAGAGAGAGAGAGAGAGAGAGAGAGAGAGAGATCATTATGTCATCAGAATCGTCTTAGAAACTGCAATTTTTTTCTTTTTGTATGCGATGTTGAAATATAATCGCATGAGCCCCACTTATACTTGTCAGTCAACATTATCTTGACATACACACACACACACACACACACACACACACACACACACACACACACACACACACACACACATTATTCTTTTTCCTCCTATATCTTATCAGTGCCTTATAATAAAGTCAATAACAAATACTTGAGTGTCACAATTTTTAGGCTACGTATTATCGACAGACACACACACACACACACACACACACACACACACACACACACTGTATAGTAGATAAATAAATGAATAAATAATACACCTTCCATCTACCTTTCATTATTGATCAACTACTTATTGATCCGCTCAAAGCCATTTTTTCTAACACATGTCTAACTATACAATTAGTTTGTCATCGTAAACATATTCACAATTTCCTCTTCCTCACAGGGAACAAAAGCAGACGTGATATTGAACCTAACTCAACCTAATCTAAATATATCAAAACTACATCGGCTTACTGTAACTAGAAGTTATAAAACCATTAATACCTCCCTTATACACACACAGACACACACATATACACACACACCTTCCTCCACAGACAGAAATACACACACATAACCAAGAAACTCCACGGGATAATTCACAATATCGATGATATTTCTATCACAAATCTTAGAAAATAACTGTAACCCCAAAATTATAAGTTAGAAACGAGTATATAACAATGACAGAGCCAAATAGAGTATGATAAAGCATTGCTACTTACTGAAAGAAGAAGAATTAGTCTCTGCCAACTTAAGGGAAGAAGAGTAAGTCCTTTACTTTCAACATCAGGAATGAAATGACAAGAAAAGTGAGGTAATTAATTTCGTCTGCGCATAGACAACCACGCAGGTTCTTGAGAGAAAATGTTGCAGGTTAAATGAGTAACTGATTTGCTTTATTATATATTTACTCCTTTATTTGGTTTCTATTTTGCATTGTGTTTGATAAGATAGTTGTTATTTCACATCGTATGCGTGGGTCTTTTGCTACCTTTTCATTATACATACTCACTCTAAATTGATAAGAAAAACATTAAAAAGAATACAGATAGTCAAGGTGGTAATTAAACTTAATAGCAATTAAGAAAAGCAATATATATATATATATATATATATATATATATATATATATATATATATATATATTGCACTGCACACCTCATTGAAATATTTATACCAATACGAATTAACCTAAATAAAATATAATTAAATATATTATTATGATATTATTGAGTAGGCTTTTCTTGCATTTAAAAAAGAACAAACATAAATAAATATAATTCCCTGAGTGTGTGTATGTATATGTGTTGTTTAAGTAATTTTCCATTCTCTCTCTCTCTCTCTCTCTCTCTCTCTCTCTCTCTCTCTCTCTCTCTCTCTCTCTCTCTCTCCACAGGTGTGTACAGGTACGGCAGAGTGTCAGTAATAAATGTGAGGTAGTTTGGGAAGAAATGGAGAATGTAAAAAGGTAAAAATATATGAAAAAATAGATTAAAATTTTTAAATTAAAATAAAAAATATATATAAAAAATATCGAAAATGAGAAATGAGATATAATTGATATAGGTGAATAAGTGTGTCTTTGGATTAGTTATAATGGTAATAAGAGTACAAAGGAAGAACAAACGGCAATGCAACAGCATACTCTTTCTAGACGTATAATATCAAATTGCACAAAAAAAAACATATAATAAATTTATTGCACCAAATCCAATGCATAACAAATAAAATAAGGTAAATATATAAAATACATGTATATAAGTACTGTACAGTGGTCTCATCCTAGTAAAATAAATAAATAAATAATTCACATATATTTAAATAACATGTTTTATCTATATATATGATTGCATATGTATCTAATAATTTATGTGGGATTTGACTGACCATTGATCAGTCAGTAAGTTTCCAATATCAATCTGAAGCAAATACATTATTTTTTTATTTTATTTCAAATGCATTATGAATCTAAAAATAATGATAAAAGTTACTTTGGTGAGACCACTGATGAGCGTAACAAAGATGATTAAATAACACCCCAGAACTAGGCATCAATACACCACATAGTTCTGCTAGAGAGTGCTGCTCCTCTCACCAGGAAGCAGCCGTGAGCCTGGATCAAACCCACAACCTTTAGGCCAGGACCAGACGAGCAACTCAGTTCCAGCATCAGCATGGACTCTGAGGACGTAAAGTTGCATTACTGTTTCTCCGGCGCCGCTGTCATCGTGGTGAAAGACAATATGGATGCACCATTACCTTCATGGAGGCCGACTCATGGACAATTTTACACGATAATGGCTGATTTGAGAGCAGACAGTGTAAGATTCTACAACTATTAGTACTTTAGGATGACTCAAGAAAGTTTGAATGAGCTCCTTAGCTTACTTGGTCCAAACATCTCCCATGCCTTGGCTTTTGATATCTTATTACTGTAGTCATTGCAGTATATGTCCCATAGCACTGGTCAGTGTTCAATTTAAATAATAAAGCGATTTAGATCTAGTGTACACATGGTCAGTGTGGGGAAGAGAAAAATATGACTTGTTGCTTCACCAACATTTGGTATGTGAGTGTGAGGTAGAGTGTCAGATGTGAGTGAAGCCACGTGTGCACCTAACTCAGCCACAGGCGCTCATGTGTCCACACAAAGCCAGGCCACGCTGTGGTGGGGATCAGTGACAGCCACCACGGTCCACAGCCACAGACGGTGGTGTGCGTGGCTTCACCTCTAAACAATGCAAACTTATGGGAAGCCACAACCCCAGCACACACCAGCGCCTAGCTGTGGTGCCACAGTGTCACTCCCAGCCTTAGGTCATGAGCCAACCACTGCACCACAGAGCCACTCAGCCCCCTGCAGCAAAACAAAATAATGTAACAATCCATTCAGTTATATATCTGGCTAATATCCACTTTAAAGGAGGGTAAGCCAAGATCAAATAATTAATTAAAATTCACAGAGACCTTACTCTATCCAGCCTCTCTATGTCTCTGTATACTTGTAAGAAAGAATACATACCAAGGAAAGACTTCCCAGACATTAATATTAAAATAAAATCTAATATAAATCTAAGTATAAGTACTGTATTAATTATTGTATGAGTTAAGTACATATTATTAAGAGAAGTAGTGCTTTGGGTAAATCACACACACACCTACAAACTCCTATAGCAACCTTGCATCCCCGAGACCTAACAACCGTGCAGAGTACTAATATAATATAATATAATATAACATATAATATAACATAACATAATATAATGTAATAATACAATGTACGTGTAGCCATTCAATATAAGAAATTGGAAAAGTAAATATTGATCACGTTCCCTTGACCAACTGAAGAATAAAAAAACCTGACCTGAGGAGTTAAAATTCACATCAAAAATTGAAGGTAATTGTTTTATGTTGTTATTTTTAACATACCTTTAATACTGTTTATATTGCACTTAGTCACCTGTAGCAGCTTTGTTCACTTAACTTTTTATAATGATCACAGGTTAATATATATTTTTCTAAGGTGAGAGGGAAGAAATTTGATACCAAATCCTCTTCCTCCTTCTCCTCCTCTTCCTCCTCCTTTAAAAATATATGACTTAATCCATTGATTATTACCGTAAAATTGCATAAAATTAATAATTGCCTGAAAAAAATACTTCATAAAACCACAAAATCCTTGAAGAATACATTATCATTGATCTTTTTTCTTCTATCTGAAATTATTATGTTAAAGGAAACTAGAGAGATGATATTGTAATCTTGGGAAATGTTTTTGTTTCTATTACTCCTTTGGGGCGAGAGCCAAGAACTCGTCTTTTCTTCGGAAATATTCATCAAGCCGTATAATGGCGTATCTGAAAAAAAATACAACTTACTCAAGAAACAACACCAACAAAATGTTCACGATCTTAAACACTAAAAAAATACAACTTACCAGCAAACCTTCACTATTTCAAATGCTAAAAAATACAACTTAATCAATAAACGACACCAAAATAATTATAAATACAACTTACTCTAGAAAATCAAAATCAATCTTGGAGTAGTGTGCTTGTACCAGCGCCCAGCAGCTCCAGAAGAGATGGGAGACCAGAGCAAACTTATTAGTCCAGATGTAGTATTGTTCAACTTCCTTCTCCTCTATTTGTGCTTCACTCTTGTTCGAGAAATGAGATAAATAGTTGCGTAACCATTTGTATTGGAATTCCACGCTGGGATACAGGTTATAGTCCACTGTATCCACTCCTGGTAAGAAATAATATAATAGAATGCATTTGTAAAAGCTTATATTTAACAAACTAACAATAAAACATAATAATAATGATATCCCATGATACTGTGAAGGCATTTATTACCAAAGACATCAATTAGCCTCTTCAGATCGGTGTTCAGCGTTGTTGTAAAGAATGGGTTGAATGTAGGAAGAAAAGTTGGATGTTGATAGACAATGATATAAAAGTTGGACCAGACAGAGAGAGCAAGCAAGGAAACACTATCTACTATTAACTCTCATCAAATATATCCATTAAAATCACATCATTATCTATACAATCATTCTTTCATTACTTAATTAATCCTAGAACCCACTTAATCACCTACCTACACCATTGTCTTACCTGCAAACTCATTGAAGTGATTAGCGATATCGTACACCTGGTAATTAGCGGCACAGTATTCAAAGTCAATGAAACTGGCACTACCCTTTAATTCATCCCAGATTACATTACCCAAGAGTATGTCATTATGGGAGAATACAATTGGACATCCCAAGGCAGTGAGGTATTTCTCAAGGTGACTGATTTCTCGGTCAAGGATGTTTTTTGTGTATTTTCGTGCCTCCAATCTAGAAAATAAACAAATAAAAAACATGATTATTTAATATGTATGGATTTGTTCTCTTAAATGGAAATGATAGAAAGATTAAAAAAAGAATAATTAATGCTCCTCCAATCTAAAAAAAGAAAAAAAACCTGATTATTTAATATGTACAGACTTTTTCTCTTCAATGGAAATTATAAAAAGGATATAGGTAGATCAAAAAAAGATTATTTACATTCCTCCAATCTAAAAATATACAAGATATGATTATTTAATACGTACAGATTTTTCCCTCAAATGGATGGAAACAATACAACGGATATAGAATAAGAAAAAAAGAATGATTACAGTGGTACTACAGGAAATATTATCAGATTTCAGAGAGAACATAAGAAAATAATGAGGCTGCAGCTCCTGTTCAACGGATTATATTCATACATAAAATAATATTATAATGTACATTCTGGGATCACCAACACTTGTCCTTTGGAGGTAGATCCTTTAATTAACAATGTAAAGATGCAAATAATATACATTGCAAGGGATAATTAGAAAGAATAATTAAGTATTTATGCTAATTAATCCCGGAGTGAACTTCAATTTTTACAAACCTTTCTTGCTTCACTGGATCAAATTTTCCTGGTACAAGGTTGAGAAAATGACGAATTTTAGGAAATAGCGATGGTTTCTTTTTATCATCTTCCTACAAATGAGAACAAAAAGGACATAAGACATACTCTACTTTGAATCAAGGGGAAAATAATTATAGGTCTTATAGATAATTATTAGAAATATATAAATAATTGTGTGAGCTATTTACAAACTAATTAAAGTGAAAATTATAGAATGTATTATTGATGTTAGTGTTTTTTATCGTTTTTTTCATAAGAATATTAGTAAATAAGTGTTTTTCATATGATTCTAGTGATAGCTCTCTCTCTCTCTCTCTCTCTCTCTCTCTCTCTCTCTCTCTCTCTCTCTCTCTCTCTCTCTCTCTCTCTCTCTCTCTCTCTCTCTCTCTCAACTGTACCTATCTTGTGTCTGTCTAATAATAATAATAATAATAATGTCTGTGTGTGTGTGTGTGTGTGTGTGTGTGTGTGTGTGTGTGTGTGTGTGTGTGTGTGTGTCTCTGTGTGTGTGTGTGTGTGTGTGTGTGTGTGTGTGTGTGTGTGTGTGTGTGTGTGTGTGTGTGTGTGTGTGTGTCTGTCTCTGTGTGTGTCTACCTCTACACCATAAAATTTTTCAATTAATTCAGTATGCACATAAAAAAAATATATATATAACCACCTCTGTCATATGAAGCTTTGCCATTTCTTGTGCCACTGATCTCCAAATGGGTTCTTGGACAATGGATTCAGTAGTTGTAGGAATGCCAACAGTGAAATCATAACAGATCCCATTGGTAAAAACAGCAAGGAGTTTTGGAGCACAGCCGACTTTGTGTAAGACCTGCGAATGGAGTTATATAAATACTATATACTTATCATACTACACTCATACCTTGTTTTAATGGACAAAAGGGGGGAGGGCGGGAACATCAGTCCGATAATGCTGGTTGTCCGTAGTACACGTGTGATTATATTCATGTAAGCAAAGTGAGTTGGCTGCAGCAGATTTTATCCGTTGCTTCCAATATCCGTTAAAGGAAGGTGCGTAAAACTAAGGTAGGAGTGTATGGATATTGAACTTAAGTCATCCATTAAATAAATCATTGGTGATGTAATGTGACTCGGATAATGTCACACCCATTACTAAAAATTAAGGAGTTAAGTTTAAGATGTAAGCAATAGTCATAAATACATGTATAATACAAAAATAAGTCAGAAATAATAATAATTAAATAATAAAATAGTAATAAAAGTAATGATAATAATAGACCACTGAACAAAACCTCACCTCAATATTATTTTTCTCCCCTAAACAAATAAAATAATACAAAAATAAATAAGAAATAATAACAAAAATCAAATAATAACAACTTGCTGCTGAACAAAATAAAACCTCACCTCAATGTTATTTTTCTCTGCTTCCCTATCGATGAACAACTCCGTTCCTTGTCCGTACACCCTCACCAGGACCTGCTTGTTCTCCTCATCCTCCCATACACCAACAAGCTGGTTGGTTATGCCGCTTTTGTACGCCTGAAAAGAATGAGTTAATTACGTCGTTCATCTGAAGAAATTTTTGTATTGATATGTAAGCCCAAGGTGATTTTTTTTTTTTTTTTTTTTTCATTGATTTATTTTAACACATAAGTTAAGTTTCATTTCATACCTGGAACTGCACATTATTTTAGTCTATTGATTTTAGTTATAATATAAAACATATAAAGGCTTATTTTTATTTATTTATATTATCTATTTTTTTACACATAAGTTAATTTCATTTCATACCTGGAACTTCACATTATTTTCATTCCATTCCGGATGTACTTTCAAAGCAACAATTCTGGCTCCTTCTCGTAACTTTTCCTCATCTAAGCCATCAATTGTCAGTTCAATATTCAACGCCGGCATCTTTATTTTTCTTTATTACACGTTTTTGTTAATTAATTATCTGGAAACATCACAATCACAAATATTATAATTCATAATCAAAAAGGGTTTTAATATTAACCTAAATCTCTAATATAGTTAATTCCATATTTCAATAGCATTCAAGGCTACATATTAGGCACAGCTTACAGGTACAACACACTGTTCCTGCCCTGTATGAATTTCCCTAACTATGCTATTATAATGCAATTCTACCTCAATGTTTTGATCCTCCTCTCTGCCTACTCCTATTCCCTCCCAAGTTATACCCTGGAAGTGATGTCTGAGCAGTGTTTTGTTCTACCTCCCTCTTTGCATTAATCTTGAATCTAATTTCATGGTGGTCACTAACATCAAATCTCGCTCCTATCACAACCTGAGTGTGGCATCTCGCCAGAGGAAATATTCACCCTGGCTCCTTCCCTGGCTACAAGAGGGCACAGGTTCAAAATCCACCACTCACACAGCACCATAGAGGCTAGAAGGAGGTTCTTCTCACTTCGATGTGTCAGCATTTGGGACTCCTTACCAGACAAAGTTGTGGCACTGGAATCCATCAGCTCATACAAGTCAGCCTTACATCACATTCTGGGTCCACTTCTTTACCAATTTCCTGATTAGTCTACTCCAACTTCTCTCCTGACTTTGTGCTTACTATTTCATATTTTACTACATTAACTCCAAAAATCACTACATTAATATTCTTGCTATTCTTCTTTGTCTAAGGCACACAACTCAGTCACTACTTTCGCTGTTTAATGTCTATGCACGGTTTAACTGTGACTGGCGTGCCTTCAGATCCGTGCTGCCCTTATATATCTACCAGTACCTCCTCGCATAGTCTAGTATAATGTGCAATTAAAGGGTAGCCAACCAGGTGAGTAAACCGGGTGAGACTGACCAAAGTTTCATTAATACAGTATTACGTATTACAGTATTAATTTCATTAATACAGTATTACGTACAAGTTGTTATTAGTACTACGTTAAAAAATAATCAGTTACTACTACTGCTATAAGGTTATGGACACAAATACTATACTACTACTTCAATATTCTATAATAGTACGTACCTTTGTGGCCTAATATAATGCGTTGTGGCCTAATATAGTGCCTTGTGGCAAGCACAGTTAGCATACGCCACACAACTGGGGACACAAGCCAGGTGTTGTTTGTTTACCCAGTTGTATAGCGTGTTTGTTATTTGATGATTTGGTCTTATTGTTCTTCTATTTCTATCATATTTCCTTTTTATTTATAGTCTCTGAATGTATTGTTTGAATCTTCTATTAGTTTTGTTATTTAATCTACCGGTGTGATAATTCGTCGGGTTCAAAGTCTAACGCGTGATCCTCCAGGTGGCAACTCAAGGTAAATAACACCCGAGAATCTGTGATTCCGTGTTGAGGTGTGGCAGTTATAAGACGTGTTTAAAGTGCTTCTCAGTAGCAAAGACTGCACTGAAATAAGTTAAGTGGTAGGTATTAATGTTATTAATTGGATATTGTACTTTAAAACCGTGAATTCCTATTATTGTGATGATTGAAATATACTGATTAGTCATGTTTTACTAGTGGTTCCCGAACTGTTTTTCGGGCGTAATGGAGGTGTGACAGAAAAGGAAATATATATCTAGGGTTTTAATATAGCCGTATACATTAATATTGACAACATTTTGTGAAAGGGTTAGCACGCCTAATGTGCCATGTTAAATTGGGTAACAAGATGAACAAGTTTGGGAACCATTGGGTTAGAGGATCTTATAATACCTTAAGATGCAAATGGAAACTAAAATACTGTAAATAAATGATAATCAGTATTGCATCATGTAATTTCATCATAAAAAATATTAAAATAGTAATCAGAGAACCGGGGCTAGTGATGTTTTTTATTTTATTGAGGATATTTCTTTACAACTACTGCTCCACCTCTTTCTTTTTTCTCTCTTTCCCTACATACTATACATAGTGTACTCATGACATCTGTGAAGGTTTCAGACGGCGGTCATCATTATTTACCTCGCAAAACGTATTCTAGAGTTGACATAAGAATAAGGAAGCTACAAGAGGCCAAATTTGATCAGGGTTTAATTTTTATATGGATTTGGAAACTATATTATGATTCTTTATAACTTATTTGATATCTTCCTTTTGCAGTGAAAATGACTGAACGGAAATATGATTTAGTGGTTCTCGGGGCAACTGGATATACTGGACAATATGTAGCTGAAGAAGTAAGAAAAAAAACTTAATATAATGATGACTTATAATTAAGATTTCTATTAATTTTAACATTGGGTTTAAGTTTAGAAAAGATGATCCAAACTAATTATTTTTCCCATAAATGAAAAAATATAACTATGAGGTTTTATTGAGATTTACATGAAATTTTGACATTAATTAGTCTTTCAAGTTTAGAAAAAAAATAAGAAGTTAAACTAAATATTTACTACATAAGTAAAAATAAATTTTAAAACTTTCTGATGATTTTGACATTGAATCTTACAAGTTTAAAATAAGATAAATGAAGCAAACCAAATATTAACTCCATTTTTCACTACAATCATTTTTCAGGTAGGACGCATAGCAGAGAGTCAGCCTGGGTTGAAGTATGCCTTTGCCGGGAGGAACAAGGATAAGCTTAACCTAACCTTGGAGACAGCTCGAGTCAACACCGGCCTTGACCTGACCCAAGCTGACCTCATTGTAGTTAATGTCAATGATGAGGAAAGTCTGAAGGAAATGGCTTCTCAGACTAAGGTTGTCATTAATTGTGTTGGACCCGTAAGTATGAAAAAAATTTATAAAAAAGACATATTAGCCTAATAAATTTATTTTAAAGAAATCTAGATACTAAAAGAATTATTAATGTACTAAACATATATTAATCTACAGGATAACATGTTTTAAGCAAATCCAGATACTCAAAAATGATCAATGTACTAAACTTCAATATCCATTTTATTCACAAATATTTAGTATGATAAAAAAAATGTATTTATATATTAATTTTTTCCTCAGTACCGTTATTACGGGCTTAAAGTAGTGAAGGCGTGTGTGGAGGGAGGAGCAAATCACGTAGACATTAGCGGTGAGCCTCAGTACTTGGAGCAGGCGCAGCTAGAGTACTCTGCAGCTGCACACAAGGCCGGTGTACACGTGGTGGGCTCCTGTGGGTTTGACTCCATCCCAGCAGACTTGGGCACAACTTTCCTGCAGGAGACTTTTGAAGGTGGTTAAGTGTTAGGTTGATAAGTGGATTGTAAGGTTTGGGTGTGTGTGTGTGTCTTTTAAAAATACTTGGGTTTTTAATGAGTTCATGTATGATTATGTATCGTTTGTTAATTTATTGTTATTGATATTTAATTTTAGAACATTTTTTTCGATAATTTCATAGATTGATTGAGAGAAAGAAAATATTTGATAATTTGATATAATATTTTCATCTAATAGAGGCAGCTTCGTGCATTTATATCAGAATAATCTTTGTGTTTTGTGACTTTCAATCCACAGGAGATGTCAATTCTGTGGAGGCTGTTGTTACTATGGATGATAATTCTAAGGTAAACAGCCAATGTGTTTTATGTTCCCTTAATAACATCAAATTTAGGAGCCGTCTTGTGTAGGTCAACTGGCCTTTTGCAGCCTCATTATTTCCTTAATTTTCTCTTTTACGTAATTTTTCTTATGTTCTTTGTTAATTATATTTAGATTATCATTAATCAATATGCTAATAATTGTACTGTTAAATGTTTAATTGGTCTCATGGCCACCATATCTTACCTCACCTCACCTCACCTCATCTTTCTTCATTAGGGTAAATCGTCCATCAACTTTACCACCATGGAGTGTGCTGTTCTGGGACTCACTCACAGCAAAGAGTTGAAGGGGCTAAGGAAGAAACTGTTTACTGCCTCGCTACCTAAACCTTCCTACAAACCTGAACCAAGGTGACTATTGCTTACCATAGTACAAGTTGACTATCCAGCATGAACAAACAGCTAATTCTGGGTACAGCCAGAAAATTGATGGAACCGGAATATTGATAGCCAACCTGTATAGTTAAAACGCAAGAAAGTCAAAGTTCATAAGTGGTATTCAGTGCTAATGCCTCTTCTCAGTTTTGCTTCAGTCTCAAACGGGTCATATCGGTTTCATGTTTACATATTGCTGCGAACCACCCCTCGTTAACTTTGGCTTTCTGGGACAGCTCCGCCACAGCGGGGTTCGACGTGTCCACTGCCGGGGAGATAGAGTCTATGACACCGGTGACACCAAACACAGTCTTCACTTTTAATCCCTTTATTCAGCAACACGCTTATTAAACACAAGGCGGGG
>JAXIVD010000918.1:2500-30772 GCA_036785275.1 Cancer borealis | reverse complement strand
GTGTGGACAGTCACTTTGAACATGTGGTAAATGAGAAGACAGAAAGGGAAGATATAGTGTCACTAATGGGTATGGAAAGCGTGTGTGTGGACAGAAAGGAATTTATAGAAAAAAAAAAAAAGCAATAGACAACTTAAGTGTGGCAAAGCTAAAGGTATGAATGGAATAACTGCAGAAATTTTAAAATATTGAGGAGAAACAGGGTAGAATGGATGTTTTTGATATGTGATCTTGCATGGAGACAGAGGCCGCGTTCAGCGAGGTGGGGGGGGGGGGTGAAGAATTTGCCCACCGAACGATATTGGACACAGCGACGTCGCTATGGTTTTTTTTTTTTTTTTTTTTTCGTGCTGAGATAATCTGCTGATTGAGCCAACATGGCGGCGCACCCTCTTGGTGGACACCTTTATCGCCGTAGAAAAAACTTGCTGATTAACATATAATAGAGTCTGGAGCAATTATAGCCGCAGTAAATGCAGTATTTAGGTGGCAAGAAGATGTGAGGAGATAAAAGAAGCCGTAAACTCTTGTGAGAGTAGTAATATAGCGTAGATGATGTGTGGATGGTAAATGTTTAGCTCTCCCAATGCACTTGGATGTAAATAACACACTTTTCGTATAAAAAATGATCCATTTCGAACGATTTTGACATTGATTTTTGTCGCAAATGCATATCTAATAAGACATCCTCATCAACCCCCAACAATTCTGGGGACCTGTGGGAATGCGGGTTTCTTGGGGGAAAACAAAATACAATGATTGTCAGTAAATAGTTTGTTATTTCTGCATAACTACTACTTCGACGATATCGATATAGATATGAAGTCGTACATACTATACATCTAGTGTACTCAACACGTCTGTAAAGATTTCAGGCGGTTATGTTATGTTAGGTTATGGGGTATAATTTTACATCTTCACCATTATGGAGTCTGTATACGAAGTAAAATGTCTGCAATTCGTCCAACTCCCTACTCTTGCTCATAGAGAACATTTGATAGCTTCTAAATTAACCTAGGTAAAGTCTTTTGAAGACGAACCAGTCCTGATAGATTTTTATGTGTTTTGAATAAATGTGATGTTTGTTATGCAATGCATTTTTTCCCAAAGGTAAAAATTGCCACAAAAAAGTGAAATTAATTCAAACCATCAAAGTCAATAAGAAAAAAAATATTTTCAGTAACCTTAAGCAAACCTAATTAACCAACCTAACCTAAGCAAACATAATCAAACCTAACCTAACCTATCTGAGCAAGTATCTGAGGTTGAATTTGCAGTGCATTATAAAGATAACGAAATATCGAGTGGGTCATCTTACGAATCTTTACCTGATTTGGTTAAAGAAGGTTAGATTTAGTTAGGTTAGTCTTACTTAGATTTGCTTGGGTTAGATTAGTTTTAATTAGGTTTACTGAAATTTTTTTTTCTCCTATTGATTTTGATTGTTTCGAATTAATCTGACTTTTTTGTGGCAATTTTTACCTTGAGGAAAAAAAATTGCTTGGCATAACAAACATCAGATTAATTAAAAACACATCAAAATCTATCAGAAAAAATTGCTGTCAAAAAAAGACTGGGTCGTCTTACGAATCTTTCCCTAAACCTAACCTAACATAACAAATTAACCAAAATCCTAACCTACATTGACAAACATCAGAACCTTGTTAAAACGAAACTAAACTTTACATTTCGAAGAGATCTCTCTGAAAACATTGAATATCTCACAAACTAAGAATTTACGACAGAATTTGGATTAAGAAAACATAAAAATGCAACAGGTATTGCAAAAGTACAGCTCTGAATTTTCAGAGCATTCTGATGATGTAAATTAATACTGGTTAGGTTACATTAGGTTGTGGTTAGATTAGGTTTGGCTAGGTACAGTTTGGCTCGGTTATATAAGCTTTTTATATTTCATTACCCAAAAGTTAGGCATTTTACTTTAGATTATTTTCCTTATTACTTTTCAAAGAGATGTCACAGAAAATAATGAATATCTCACAAACTAAGAATTTGCGACAGAATTTGGAATAAGATCTTATCAAAATGCAACAGGTAATGCAAAAGTACAGCTCTGAATTCTCTAGAGATTCTGATGATATAAATTAATACCGGTTAGGTTACGGTTAGATTAGGTTTGGCTCAGTTAGGTTCCGTTATATAAGCTTTCTTTATTTAATTACCCAAAAGTTAGGCATTTTACTTTTGATATTTTTTTCCTGATTGTCATATTATAGCCTGAATCTAGGTAAATTTCTCGAAGTAAATTGCTAGACAGTAAATTGCTCAAGAAATAATTTCTCAAACTATCAATTGCTCGACAGGAAATTGCTTAAGGAAATAACCTAACCTAACCTAAATAAAAATTTATCCGTTCTTGATTCTAACTTTTCAATTAATAAAAAAAATTTTTTTTTTATGAGCTATGTTACATATTGTTTTCTAAGTGGCAATAGTAGGATTACGTGACTCAGAAGATGACCCCAGCATTGTACATCCTTCTTGGCAACTCACCCAGTCTTTTCAGGTGTCCAAACCATCTGAATATTCATATTAAATTATTGTTGTAATTTACTTAAAAAGTAATGTCTTTTTAGGTAAACATGATAGAAAACCAAGAAAATTTATTGACTTGTACAATACAATAGATTATTCTTAGATTATAAACAAACATTCAAGACACAAACCCATATACATCAATGAATACAAGTATGTAGAAAACTATGTACATACATGTTTGGGAGACTGCACTGTGTAAAAATTTAAAATGAAAGTAGTTGAGGAATAATATGGAGATAACATTATTGTCTTTTCCCGAGGTTATTACTTACATGTCAGATATAATTAAGGTGTTTCCCTATCAAGTCTGTCATTTTATATCGCCTCTGTCTGTATGTAGACAGTTAGGTACAGTAGGCGTTGTGTTATCAATAGTCAGATTTTAGGGCGTTTCTTGACCATCTGTTGTAAGACCAATTCCTGATTACCGAGATGGCGATATTAAACTGCCTTACTTCATCATATACACGAATGTATTGACTTCACTGTCTTAATTACTTATTCTACAACTTCGAAAGACCTTAGTACATTGTTCCTGGGTGAACCTCAGTCTCTGACAGATCAGAAACTTAGCTTAAACGTCTCCGACAGTGGAAATCTAAGAATCTGTGGCTAAAATGTAAACAAAAAACACGGCTCATAGTGTTCCCCAAGGGATCCTTGCAGCCCTAAAACAAGAACAAAAAACACTACCAGTCTCAGTCCGAGTCCCCTCGGCACATGCTCTGAGACCATAGTGATGCATATCGATGACATCGATGCCATCGCTACGAAATGCGGCGTTGTGATTGGCTGAGCTCGGCTCATGATCGATGCGGGAGGCGCTACCGAACGCGGGGCAGATGAATGGAAGAAGATAATTATTGTACCCCTACAAAACAATAAAGATAGCAAAGTAATAATTATAGAGGGATGAGTTTGCTCCATGCGATAGGAAAAGTGTATGGGAGTCATGATGGAGAGCCTAAAGAGAAGGTTAGTGAGCAGCAGGCAGGGTTTAGGAGAGGAAAAGGATGTGTTGATCAGATATTTGCAATTATAATGATGGTAGGGTAGTTAGGAAAGGATGAAAAACTTAATGCAGCCTTCGTGGACCTAGATAAGGCATATGATAGATTTGATAGGGAAGCTCTTTGGAATGTTCTGAAGATTTATGGTGTTGGAGGACAGTTGTTGGCAGCAGTTAAGGTATTTTATAGGGAGGCAAGTGTATGTGTGAGGGTGGATGGAGAGCCAAGTGAAAGTTTTCCTATATGAGTCGGGTTGAGACAAGTATGTGGGATAACAGTGTAATATTTTATATGGATGAGTGTATGAGAAATGAAAGCTAAAGTGGGTAATGTAAGTTTAAGACTGAAAATTAATGTAATAGGGTGGGCAGTGGTGGCATGCTTGTTATTGTATTGTTTGCAGAGAGTGAAGAGGAGCCTTAGAAAGTGGTAGATTAATTTTATAGTGTATGTATGAGAAGAAAGCTGAAGGTGAATGCTGGGAAAAGTAAGAGAAGTAGAGGTGGTTGACTTAAATGCACTTTATACGGTAAGTATACCAGCAGTAGGAAGATGTGAGGTAGTTATGGGTGACCTAAAGGTTGTGAGTTCAAATCTGGCTCAGGGCAGCTTCTTGTTGAGAGATGTAATGCTCTCTCTTTAACCTTAGCAGAACTATATGGTCTTTAGTCACCTAGCTCAGGGGGATTATTTAATCATCCTTTTAATCTAGAAGGAGAGAAAATGGATGAAGTGAAAGTTTAAGTATTTGGAAATAGTGCTATGCAACAATGGAGACATGGAAGGAGAAATAAGAGAGAGAGTGCTGTGAAATGCAGGTGTGTCATAGGGTAACTTGCAAGGATTATGAGAAAAAGGAATGTATCCATAGAGGTTGTCACAAACCACAGATGCAATGCTGCCCCTGGAGGTGGCAAGCTGACATTTACAAAGCACAGATGATCCTATAGCTTTAAAAATGAATTGTACCCAGGTTCGGGGTATGGTGAATATAGCAAAGGGGCAGGGAATCTTACAAATTACTTTAATTAACAACACAAATATTAAACATTATACAAAGAACAAAATAGCCAGCAATAGTAATACCCAAGAGCAAACCCAAAACATTAACTTAACCGTAATCCCAAAACACAGACAAAAGACATTTAAATAAACCCAATATATAATAATGCTGCGAACTGCCCCTTGTTAACTTTGGCTTTCTGGGGCAGCTCCGCCACAGCGGGGTTCGACGTGTCCACTGCGGGGGAGATAAAGTCTGTGACACTGGTGACACCAAACACAGTCTTCATTTTTAATCCCTTTATTAAGCAATATGCTTATTAAACACAAGGCGGGGCGGTATTCCACGATACACAGTGTAGATAGAAAGTAGTAGGTATCCAAGAGGTGCGTGGTAAGTCGAAGACGGTGGAAGGCGTTTTGACCTGAGTGGCGCTTGGACCCTCGCTCGACACCTCCTCCCAGGCAGGATGGTGGGAGGGGAGTAGGGACAGTTGTGACCAACAACAACCACTTTACAGCTGCTTCGCCCTTGTTATTCCTGCCGGCCCTAGTTATACCTGCCGGCGCTGGTTAACCCACCCCAACCACTAGTTTATTTACAAGTCAATTGTTAGCATATATCCACAAATGCACGCGCACACACATTCGCAACACTACTCCCCCTTAACTCCGACAGTCGACCCCAACTGTCACACATCCATTCCTACTGCTAAATAGAAAAATACAACATACTAGTAAATGCAATTGTACAAATGAATAAATTAATCAATCCTCATCCACCGCGCCAACAGCCAGACCATCCTCTGCCCAACTGCCACGTCCTCGACCATCAGGCAGGCCGTGGTGCCGTTCCACGAGTCCCTCCTCGTCACGCGCCACCACGCCGTCAGCCAGGCCATCCTCCTCCCGCACAGCCACGTCTGCTGTCCTGAGTGTCCTCCGCCCACACTGCCACGCCATCAACCAGCTACTGGTGACGTCCCTGGAGGCTCTACCATGCTGTCTGCTTCTACTGTCCTCATGGGAGCTACACTGGACACCCGGTTTCACCAAATGGGTGAGGGGAAGAAAGAACTACCTGCTGACCAGCCACTTCCACCGCGAAGGCGACCTCAGGAAGTAAGGGTGCCATCACCCAGGCCACCCTGTCGACTCCCCTCCGAGGTTACACGCGCCCAGAAGCCAGGCTCAGCAGGTACGGCTCCTCCGCTGGCCCCTAGAGTTGCCCACTCGTGCCCATCAACTCCCTGAAGACCTCTGGAACAACCCGGCAAGGTTTCCCCTCCACGGTGCCGTCCCTCGACTGCCATGGCTCCAGTGTGATGTCCACTTAAGCTGCCTGGGGCCACGGTAGTAGCAACACGCCCCCTCCCCACTCACGTGCGTCACCCTCCTGCCTGAAGGTCCTGGGCCACGGGCAACCACCAGCAAAGTCGTCCTCTTGACCACCACTGCCACAACTTGGGGTGAAGATGCTTAGGCTCAGCCAATCGAGAGAACACGTTCTTCTCCCTCTCGAAATACGACTGTGCATGCGCCGCCTCCTCTAACCTTTGCATTCCCTGTGTCGCCTCCTCTCACCAGGGCTTTGGCATGGTCGTCCCTTCTCACCTCTGCTCTTTCGGTGACGTTCTCTCGCACCTCTGCTGTGCCTGTCTCGCCTCCTCTCACCTCTGCTAGAATCCACAAGGTGAGGGCGGGGTGCTGACAGAGACAGAGGGTGAGAAGTACAACGGCTGGGGACGAGTGTAGAAGCCAGGCATGGTGTCACTTCCCGGGAGACGTCACCCCCCACCATCTGCCTGCAACCAAACTTCTCATGCAGTAACTCAGCCTTGATACCGCCACAGAGTTCCTCCGCAAACTGCCATGCCTCGTTTCTCACGACCCCGAAGGCCTCTTTGCACCGCCTCACGAAACTCCCATGCCTGAGCGTCCATTTTCTCTGCCTGAGCGTCCATTTTCGCCATAAGAGACCGTAACAACTCAGCCACGCCAGGCTCTTTACTTCCTGAGGCACCAACACTATTGTTGTCTTCCTTGTTGGCCGCCATTTCCTTGTCACCGTCACTACCAGCCAACCCGCTGTAGACACAATACCGCCACAGAGTTCCTCCGCAAACTGCCATGCCTCGTTTCTCACGACCCCGAAGGCCTCTTTGCACCACCTCACGAAACTCCCATGCCTGAGCGTCCATTTTCTCTGCCTGAGCGTCCATTTTCGCCATAAGAGACCGTAACAACTCAGCCACGCCAGGCTCTTTACTTCCTGAGGCACCAACACTATTGTTGTCTTCCTTGTTGGCCGCCATTTCCTTGTCACCGTCACTACCAGCCAACCCGCTGTAGACACAAATCCGCCATGACACCGGACACGGTTTTCCACTTATCAATCCCACTTCTGACACCAGTGCTGCGAACTGTCCCTCGTTAACTTTGGCTTTCTGGGGCAGCTCCGCCACAGTGGGGTTCGATGTGTCCACTGCGGGGAAGATAGAGTCTGTGACACCGGTGACACCAAACACCGTCTTCACTTTTAACCCCTTTATTAAGCAACACGCTTATTAAACACAAGGCGGGGCGGTATTCCACGATACACAGTGTAGGTAGAGAGTAGTAGGTATCCAAGAGGTGCGTAGTAAGTCGAAGGCGGTGGAAGGCGTTCTGACCTGAGTGGCGCTTGGACCCTCGCTCGACACCTCCTCCCAGGCAGGATGGTGAGAGGGGAGTAGGGGCAGTGGTGACCAACAACAACCACTTTACAGCTGCTTCGCCCTTGTTATTCCTGCCGGCCCTAGTTACACCTGCCAGCGCTGGTTAACCCATCCCAACCACTAGTTTATTTACAAAATCAATCGTTAGCATACATCCACAAACGCACGCACACACACATTCGCAACAATAATAACCTAACTGGAGCAAAAGTAATCAGAGCAATTACCACCCGTGAAAAAATGAACCCAATATTAAATAGAGGTAAAGAGAGGTTTTAAGGAACAATATTCTCCTGTCAACGATTAAATAACATATGGATCAGAGACTTGAAGATGGAATAGGGCACAGCAGTCAAGAGTGTATGTATGTATGTATGTATGTATGTATGTATGTATGTATGTATGTATGTATGTATGTATGTATGTATATATATATATATATATATATATATATATATATATATATATATATATATATATATATATATATATATATATATATATATATATATATATATATATATACCTTGGTCGTGTATAGAACATCCAATAGGTTGATAGAGGCGTCGTTCTATGTGAAATCGATCTATGTGATACATGTAGCCTATGGGAAAAATGACAATTGGTCGATCAGTCACCAAAATTGGCCTTGAAATTAACGTACACTGCATATTATGAACAATTATTAAATATAAATGGTTAAAAAAACATCAAATAAGGTTTTCCTTGCCTTAATCCTACGGGGATGTAAGTATAGGGGGAGGAGGAGTCCGAGGCTTTCTGAGGATCACTTGCTTTTGCACCAAATTGTTCTTACACTCGACCCTGATAGCCCCAAATCACGTCTTATGGCTGTGTTTCCCTCTCCTTTTTATTTCCGTGCAATAAATTCCTTCTTTATATCGAAGGAGATGGCCTTCCATTTTGTAGATGCACGGCCAGGCATGTCTGAGTCAATGTTGGGGGTGTAGCAACTTGAAGCGTCTAGCTGTAGAGTGACCAGGTGGAGGTGCGCATGTGTGAGATCACAGCTGGCAACAGCAGGAGCTGAGCAGAGACAACACACCCCGCCACTCTCCAACAGTCCTACTAGCAGTATCGCATCTCCCGCCTTGTGTTCCCATTTATCAGTAGTCATTGCATTTATTTATTCATTAAATAAAGATAATAAGAGGTAGATAAACCATTGCCTACTGTAATCGGAGGTAAATAGAAAAAACTGTAAACACAACACAGCAGCACTCCTGCTCCGACGCGCTGTCCCCTTCTTCCCTCTTCCCTTAACCTAACCATAACTTAACATAACATAACTTCCAAGATTCTTTGTGAGGTAAATAACGACGAGCACCACCTAAAACCTTGACATGTGTTGAGTACACAATGTATAGTATGTACAACTTCATATTTATATTTTCTCTCTCTCTCTCTCTCTCTCTCTCTCTCTCTCTCTCTCTCTCTCTCTCTCTCTCTCTCTCTCTCTCTCTCTCTCTCTCTCTCTCTCTCTCTCTCCAATCCTTGACGTGAGAGAGAGAGAGAGAGAGAGAGAGAGAGGGGGGGGGGGGGGGGGGGGGCTTGCCTTTGCCCTCTGCTGTGTGCTACAGTGGGAACAGTCACCCAACCGGCGCAGATCCCTGTAACGTTAGCACTATCTCATCCCTGGTGCATTCAATATGATTATGCTCATTCTATATAAGAACTCCTCGAATTTGCTTCACTTATATCCGCACCTCGTTCTATACTGTCATGATCGTTCTGTACAATAATTTATATTTATTATTTTTGGTCACTCGTTCTATAGGAAAACTCGTTTTATGCTCGATCAAGATGTGTGTATATATATATATATATATATATATATATATATATATATATATATATATATATATATATATATATATATATATATATAATCCGTATTTCCATTGCAAGAGGCTAGAAGTATCAGTTGGTGATTGCCAAATGTTTACATGTTAGGCTGCAGATTATCATGTTTTATTTTTTTTTCAGTTTGTAGAATTAAAAGGTGCCGTTTTCAAGAAATTTGACAGAAATAACCTGCTGCAGATCTCTTGCAGTGATGTCCGTGAAAGGTTCCACAACTGTGTGTTGTTGCTGGTGGTGGTAATTCAAACTATGAAGGAATATGCCTGGAAGGAGGGTAAGTATTGTCTTTCTGTATTATTGCAGCTTGATGGGTAAGTTTAATGGTTATCTTCACAAATAGAAGAATTTTCAATGCATACACAATTGTGCCACTGACGACGTGGACCTGGACACTTACATTAGTGTCGTTGCCTCTCTGCAGGAGGATATTGCTTTCTGTTTCGCAGGGCTCAGGCTGCTAGCTGCGGATTTCAAGCTGTTCACTGTCCCCTTTGACTTCCCTGTTGACAACGTCCCTGCCCCCATGCAAATAGTGTTGGTGAAGCTGCAGTATAACGATCGACACCAAGCCGAAGTTCTGCACCTTTTCTCCACTCTCCTTCCGCGACCTCATCCTCTCTTCTAGCAATTTTCTAAATTACATTGCACACGGTCAACACATCATGGCCATGCTTGGCAGCACCTACTGTTGCGAACAGCTCTTCTCCAAAATAAAGTACACAAAGTCTCACCTTTGCTCTCAGCTCTTGGACCGCCACCTTAATGACACTCTTCTGTTGTCTACCTCATCCAGTGAGTCGGACATTGAAACACTTCTTCACGGCAAGCAGCACCAGCCATCTCACTGATTTCTATGTTTTTCAATAAAAAATTTTGTATACAGTCGGCCCGCTAAGGGTACAGGCAGTACCGGTGCGACACTTATATTCAAAGGGTGCGATGACGGAACTCTATGTGCTTTTGTCGAGCACCCATGTTGTGATGACGTCAGCTCTCTTTTTTTTTTTTTTTTTTTTTTTTTTTATTTAAACTTTAGTAATATGCTGTATTGAGTGTTGGGACAGTACGTGGACCTATGCTAAAGTTACTTTTGACATTAGTAACTATTCTAAAGCGTACTGTTATTACAGAAAATCGTACGGAATGAGGTGTACATGATTTTAAACACATATAATATGTATGTGCATAAAATAAAGTTCAATATCATCACATATCTGAAGTATTTAAGGTGGGTGGAGACGTAACCACCTGTGTGTGGTCACCTTCATCTGCTGTGTTGACAGACGTGTTACGTCCACCACAGCAGTGAGGTTGTTCCACCACACCACAGTGGCGGAGGAGAAAGTTCGCTGGTGGGTGCTGGAGCGAGACCTCAGCACCTCCAAGAGGAAATCGTTACTCAGCACCGTCCTCGTACTGCGTTCAGATCTCCTCCAGGTAGCCCTTAGGTCTGCTAGGTGAGGCACGTTATGTATTTGTGCCTTGTGCAGCACTGTCAGCGCCGTGACCCTCCGGCGATGCTCCAGTGTGTCCCTCAGCACCGGCTCGTCCTCTCTTCTCTGCTGCTGCTGCTGTTGTTGTTGGTGTTGCTGTTGCTGCTGCTGCTGCTGTTGTCGCTGCTGCCACTGATGCATGGGAGGGGGTGGCTGTCGGGCACCAATGATAAAGCGCTCTGCCCTCCTCTGCACTTTGTCCAGCAGGTTGAGGTGGCAGCGGGCACTGGACATCCATGTGAGTGGCGCGTACTCCATGATGGGCCTAACCTGAGATTTGTATAGGGTCAGGAGACCATCGGCGTCAAGGAGGTGCCTCAGGCGACGTAACAGCGTCACCTTTTGCGACGCTTTACGGGCCACATCCTCGAGTTGACGGTCGAAGAGCATCCGTGAGTCCACCTCCACGCCAAGGATGTCGACGCTGTCTTGTAGAGGGATTATGTCATTTCCCATCCTCAGCCTCCCACGCAGCTCATGCGCATCCCCGTGAGAGCGTGACACCACCATGGCTTGAGTTTTGTCGGGGGCAAACTTGACTTGCCACCGGTCACCCCATGCCATGATGTCTGAAAGTAGTGCGTTGGCGGACTGTACTACGGTCTGTGCCTCCCCCCTCTCGTAGGTCAAGGAGAGGGTGCAGTCGTCCGCGTACGCACTGGCTGAGGGGGTGCTTTGCAGGAGATCGTTAAAATAGATATTCCACAATATGGGCCCCAGGACTGACCCTTGTGGAACAGAGGCCTCCACCGGGAAACTTGCTGAAGTGTGGCCGTTTACCACGACACGGAGACTCCTGCCCGTCAGGTAACTGGAGAACAGATGTAGCAGGTCCCCGGTGATGCCCAGCTGCTCCAGCTTGGCCATAAGCCCCTGATGCCATACGGTGTCGAAGGCTCCAGCTATGTCCAGGGCGATCACCAATGAGGGCCGGCCAGCATCCAAGGCGTCGTGCCATAATTTGGAGAGAAGGAGGAGCAGATCAGAGGTGGAGCGTTCTTTCCTGAACCCGAACTGCCTCGGTGACTGAAGGTGGTGCTCGCCCAGGAACCTCGTCACCTGCTCACCAATGATCCTCTCGAAGATCTTACTGACCACCGAGAGGAGAGAGATGCGGCGGTAGTTGGTCGGTTCCGACCTCTGCTTCTTCTTATGGACGGGTGTGACCCTTGCCTCCTTCCACTAGGATGGCCACACCCTGGACACCAGACACTGGCGGAAGATGTACACGAGGGGCGTGGTGAGCTCATCCGCGAGGTGAGGGCTTACACCGTCAGGACCTGAGGCCTTCCTGACGTTGATGCCACTCAGGTGCCTCCTGACAGCGTCCTCCGTGATCACCACGCTCTCCATACTTGAGGCAGCAAGGCGTGGGAGAGGTGGTGGCTGCCTGTCAGGTTCTGGAGTCTTCATTTTTTTGCTCTCTCTCTCTCTCTCTCTCTCTCTCTCTCTCTCTCTCTCTCTCTCTCTCTCTCTCTCTCTCTCTCTCTCTCTCTCTCTCTCTCTCTCTCTCTCTCTCTCTCTCTCTCTCTCTCTCTCTCTCTCTCTCTCTCTCTCTCTTAGATTTATTTAGGCATGATGTACTCTTACATTTGTATTTAATCAATTAGCAAGTGTTAACATCGCATGTTGTTGACAAAGTGTTTGGTGTATCTTTACTCTAAGGTCCTCTTTACAAGTAATTATTCCCTGTACTGCCAAAAAACATTGCTTTCTATGGGCTACTTGCTCAACGAATATATAACAAATTGTAAATACAAAATTCTGCAAGTATAATAAAATGTTTCAACTCTCTCTCTCTCTCTCTCTCTCTCTCTCTCTCTCTCTCTCTCTCTCTCTCTCTCTCTCTCTCTCTCTCTCTCTCTCTCTCTCTCTCTCTCTCTCTCTCTCTCTCTCTCTCTCTCTCTCTGTCTCTCTCTCTCTCTCTCTCTCTCTCTCTCTCTCTCTCTCTCTCTCTCTCTCTCTCTCTCTCTCTCTCTCTCTCTCTCTCTCTCTCTCTCTCTCTCTCTCTCTCTCTCTCTCTCTCTCTCTCTCTCTCTCTCTCTCTCTCTCTCTCTCTCCGTGCTCCATTCGTCTTTCTCTATCTCCTTCCATCTCCTTTAAAGAACTCAACATCCTAAGGCTTCAGATGTGGAATTCCTCCTCCTCCTCTTAGATACTGTAATGGCTTCCGCCAATACAGTATCTTGATATTATCTATCATATTTAATCACATGTGTATAAGTACTGTATATTCATTCATTATATCATGTATTTCGGGAGTTATTGGGGGGAAAAAAGGATAAATCTTAAGAGTCCCGGAATACATTAGTGAATTTTCCATAGGTTATTAATTTCCAAGGATGCGTTTTTCCAAGGGTGTGCAAAGGGCGTGGACCGCAACCTTGGGGGGCCGACTGTATAATCACTTTGGAGTTTTTGTTTGTCACTTCTCCACTGGCTGCTCCCAAAACTTTGCTCCGGAAAGGTTGCCTCCCTTGTACTACACAATTAATTCCATTTGCACATGTTGCCATGCCATATCTTTCATACATATTTTTCATTGCTTTCACCCTCCCATCTTGTCACCTGCTCCTCTCAGAAAACATATTTTCACAGTTCATTCTCTTGACTGCTGTATCCTATTCCATGTCCAGGTTTCTGATCAATTGGCAGGAGGTTACTGTTTTTTAAAACTCTTTACCTCCGTGGATACATTCCTTACTCTCATAACCCTTGCAAGTGATCCTATCATATACCTACCTTGCATAACACTCTCTTTCTAACCCTTCATACATTCCTCTCACTGCCTTAGCATCTAACACATCCTTCCTCAACTTTTCATCCACTGCTATGTAATCATAATACTCTTCTGCTCATCCCCCTCATCTATCTTTTTTCATGTGAACCAACAAATCACTTCACAGCAAACCCTCTTTAAATTGGACCCAAGTATTTGAGATATTGGATAAATCAACCTCTTTCAGGGCTCTGGATACAATTACAGTAAAACTTCGGTTTTCGGGATTAATCCGTTCGAAAAAGTTTGACGAAAACCGTATGTATGAAAACTGAATCAATATTTCCCCCAAAAAATTGTGTAAATCCAATTAATCTGTTCCAGACACCCACAAATATTAACAAAAAATAAATTTTATAGAGAATAACTATAGTTTTACATACAGAAAACAATGAGAAATAAATATAAATGACTAATGAAATGAATAAATGAACACTTAACATCACTTTTACCTTTATTTGAAGACTTGTTGGCGTATGGAAGACAGCGAGGAGGATAGAGGGAGGAGGAGAGGTTATTGTTTGGAAGAGGAATCTTTCTCCATAAGGACTTCAGGTATCAAGGTCCTATCTAGGGTTACTTCCCTATCCGGGGTTACTTCCCTTCTCTGTATTTTATTGGCACTAGGATCAGTTTGAGAGTCACTGGACCCCTATCTCAAAAAAAATCTGTCCAGAGAGGTCTATTTCTGGCATCTTTAAGATTTGCCTAAAATGGGACAAGGCATTGTCATTGAACATGTTGCAGACACAACTTGCAACAGCTTTGTTAGGGTGATATTTCTCCACAAAACTTTTCAACTCCTCCACTTTGCACACATATCCTTAATAACTGAAGAAGATACTTTCTCCCCTCTCTCTTCCTCCTCCTCTGAAGCAATTTCCTCAGCTGCCATCTGTTGCTGTTCCAGTTGAAGATTTTGCAGCTCTTCAGTGGTTAGCACTTCCCTGTGGTCGTCCACCAACTCTTCCACATCCTGGCCACTCACATCCAACCCCATGGACTTCCCCAAAGACACAATAAATTCCACAACAGGCGTACGGTCATCAGGGTCAGCCTCAAACCCTTTAAAATCCTTCTTGAGGACACATTCTGGCCACAATGTTCTCCAATTGAAGTGATTCCTCCAGAACTCTCCTAGGGTCAATTAAGTGTCAAAGATCACTTCAAAGGCCCTTTGAAACAGTGCTATGGTGTAGATTTCTTTAAAGTTTGAAATTACTTGCTGGACCATGGGTTGAATGAGAGGAGTGGTGTTAAGGGGCAAGAACTTCACTGTGATGAAACTAAACTCCTCCAACTATTGCTCTTCTAAGCCTGGAGGATGAACAGGAGTATTGTCCATTACCAGGAGGCACTTGAGTGGCAATTGATTTTCCATGAGGTATTTCTTCACACTCGGACCAAACACTTTGACACACTCAATGAAAATTTGCCTCGTGATCCATGCCTTATTGTTAGCCTTCTACATTACACACAATATACTCTTGATGATATTGTTTTTCTTGAACACTCGGGGATATTCACAGTGATACACCAGTAAAGGCTTCACTTTGAAATTCCCACTAGCATTACCACAGAACAAAAGAGTTAGCCTATCCTTCATAGGCTTGTGTCCTGGCAGTGCCTTTTCCTCCCGGCATTTTCTTCCAAAAAAGGCCTGTTTTGTCACATTTGAAAATTTGTTGGGGGAGGAATCCTTTAGTCTCTATGTACTGCTTGAATTCATCAACGAATTCTTTGGCCCCACATTTGTCCAAACTTGCAGCTTCGCCATGCCTTACCACACTGTGTATGCCAGTTCACTTCTTGAGTTTGTCGAACCAGCCTCTGCTGGCTTTAAATTCACTAAAAGCAGCACTTATTCCAGGTATTTTCTTTGAGAATTCCGCATGCAACAGCCTTGCCTTTTTGCAAATTATTGCCTCCGAGACACTATCTCCCTGCTAACTCTTGTTCGTTGATCCACACCAACAACAACTTCTCAACATCTTTGATTGTTTGTGATCTCTGTTTCTTTAGCACATTTACCCTTTTCACAACATCAGCTTCCTTGATTTTTTTTTTTCTTTGCCAGGATGGAACTGATTGTTGATGCGTACTTCCCGTACATCCTGGATAGATCGGCTACGCGTACGCCACTTTCGTAATTTGCTACGAGTTTTTTCTTGAATTCTATCGTGTTTCTTGCCTTCTTTATCAAAGGACTGGCACTCGGAACTTTCTTTGGCCCCAGGGTGGCTTATTTAGCAGTCGCACTCAATAAACAAGCACAAAAAACAATGGATTATTACGAAATGTATCAGATGAATGCACGGGGTGATGCTCACTCAACGAGATACAAAGGCAGACTGAGTCACGAACGCATGGGATGCTTTGTGTGGGTGCTCGATTCCAAGAAATGAGTGGCCGAGTCACGCAGACAGGCGGATGAGTTTGGTGTGGACCATTTTCATTTGTATGAAAACCGAGCGGATGTACAAAAACTGGGACAAAATTTTGATGGAAAAAGTTGTCGAAAACCAAATCGTACGAAAATTAGGGCTTACAAAAACTAAGGTTTGACGGTATGTTATAAATTGGACGAAAAAATTTTCTGCCACATAAGATGCACCAATAATTTGGCAAGAAATATTAAGAAAAAAACTAAGAACTTAACTTTTTCCCTGGGCTTCGTAGTCCCTTAACCAGTATTCTTTTAATGTAGAAAATAAATAAATAAATAAATAAAATTGTTTAGAGTGCATTCTGCATAACTTTTGTGAATAACTTTTTTTCTCTCCAGAGAGATTGTGGATCCTGCTGCCAGACTGCCTATTGGTCTGTGGAACAGAAATTCTTGTGGACTGGCTTAAGCATGCTTTTATCACAAGATTCAATGACATCCCAGCTGATGCATACAAAGATTACACAGTTCTCCTGGCATCAGACCTCATCATGTGCAAGCAGAAATATGTAAGTAATCCCATTTTAAATTAATTCAATTAGCAGGGTTATTTTTTAACATCCAATGGAGGTATAGGTATGTTCCACTTTTCATTTGCACCAATTTTCTTATTGGTCTTAAGCGGAACGACTGAGTTAAAAATCTGAAAAATATCAAAAAATGTAAAAATCATCTCATAGCATCCTTACCTCACAATGTACGCACAATGATTCATCATCCATGTTGAAATACCGTTTAAATTGTCATTTAAATGTCCCCACTCACACTCAGTCAGGTCATTGTAGGTGGGAGATGGTTGTAGAAAAATATTTATTAAAAAAAAACTAAGAAAGATTATGAGGAACGTTTTCTTTATGATGGCGTATGGAAGCTTTCTCACTCACAGCCACCCACCCAGCAAGCGCAGGGAAGAGCCTTACTGCTGCCTCAGCTTAGAGAGAGGATGGAGTTAGTGACGCTCTCTCTTTCACCAACTTTAATACCCCGTATCTCAAAAATAACTTATTGTGCTATTAAGGAATATTTCTCCACCATTTTTTGTCCGATTTCGAAAATCAAAGTAAAATACTTAAATGAAATTGTAACAGAATTTTGATTGAGTGTTTAGTTTTGTTGTTACATATACAAATACCCATATGTAATTACATATGCCTATCTTCCCCATCCTAGCACAGAAAAATGACCTACACCTCATTTAGAGATCGTTCTATGGTTGTTTCCTCCCCTATCAACCACCATGCACATGCGCAGAGGACAGCTACCACGGTAGCTATCCAAACTGGTCAGTCATTTTTCTGTGCTAGCACGGAAAACACCTACTCCTCACCTACCTTGCTAAGTGTCTTTTGCTTTTTTTTGGCTTTTTTGCCCCTCTGTGGCAGGTACTATGTTGCATAGGAAGTGTATTAAGTGTTGCTAGGGGAATTTTTAGACCTGCATTCCCTTTGTTTACCTTGTCGTCTGGACGGAGGGGCTGCGCCGGCGATAAGCGCTGTTTTAAGTGTCGGCTCCTTTCTGAGACTCACTTTAAGTGTTATATTGCCTTTTGGCAGAAAGGTGATGTTTCTAAAGGTAAGAAACGATCTAAGTCGTCTGGAGGCTCAGAGGAGAAGAGACAGCTGTTAGAAATCCCCGGTCCCTCTGTTTCCCGGTGGACTCGCAGGTTAGAGGCTTTTGAGTCTGATATGCTTTCGGTCAAGGCTTCCTTAGCTCAGTTGTCGGCGGCTTTGCTTTCTCCTCCTTCTGGGTCTCCTTTTTCTGCATTTCTTCATGCAGCTGGAGTTGCTGGGGAAGCGGGTCTGGGTGCTGCCCCGCGTCCAGGTGTTACCAGGGCTGAAGGGGTAAATTTGCATTCGCCTCTTCCCCTTTAAGCTGGTGTTATGGCGCTGGTTTCCAGTGCAGTTACCAGTACCAGTGTTGTGTCGGCTACCTTTGATGGTGTTTTGTATCAAATGGGGATGTGTCCTCAGGTTCCGCCCCGACAGTTGACGTCGGGGTGGGCCCCGGAGGGTGCTGCCCCGGTCCCGGAGGTCGGGGTGGGCCCCAACCCCACAGCAGTGACTCAGGTTGTTGGCACGAGCCTTTCCTCTTTTTTTTAGAGTTTGAGGGAACGTGCTCTCAGGCCCCGCCCCGACTTGGGAATTCCAGGGGAGGCTTGATTCCTTCCGCCCCGACACAGGAAGTCGAGGTGGGCCGAAACAGTGCCACTGCAGAAAGTCATGCTGATAGTTTGGGCCATCCCTTGTCAGTCGAGTTTGCGGGTTTAGGCTCTCAGGTTCTGCCCCGACTTTGGAGGTCGGGGGGACCTCCGGTTAATTCTGCCCCAACAGTGGAAGCTGGGGGGGGATGCCGGTGCCACAGCTGTGACTCAAGTTTGTGACATGAGCCGTCCCTCATCAGTGGAGAGTAAGGGATGGTGCTCTCAGGTTCCTCCCCCACATGGGTTGTCAGGGGTTACCCCAGTGAGTTCTGCCCTGATAGAGGAAGTCAGGGTGCGCCCTGGTAATACAGTGGAGAGTCAGGCTGTTGGCATGAGCTATACCTTGTCAGTAGAGGATGTGGGAATGTGCTCTATGGTTCCGCCCCGTCAGAGGAAGTCGGGGGGGGCCTCGGTAAGTTACGCCCCGACAGAGGAAGTCGGGATGGACCCCGGTACCACAGTACTGAGCCAGGCTGTAGGTACAAGCCTTCCCTTGCTCTCACTGGCAGTGGAGGATGAGTCGTTTGACGAAAGCCACCCTCAGTTGGACAGTCCGGCGGATGAGGTTCTGCTCCCCTTTCGTGAACTTATTATGAGAGATAGGGAGTTCTTGGAACTGCCAGAACTTTCGTCAATCCTCCACGCTGCAGACTGGGGTCGTGCTCACCTCTGGGAGTTCGCGGCAAGGCCCCACTCCCTTGGTGCTTCCTTGTTCTTCCCTGGCTCAAGAGGTCCGCAGAGAACAGGTGGAATGTTCCCTGCGGAACCTCAATGCAGCTTCGGCTAAATTTTCCTTGCCCTAGAAGTGGGGCTTACGGGTAGATCGTTGGTATACACCAGAGGGGTCCTCGAGTGGGCCTCTCCCTCTGAGTATAGAACTGCAGCACCTGTTGCAGAACAGGGACCTGTCGGTGACCATTCTTTGGCGTCTGGCTACCCAAATAGAAGAAGTTTTGAGTGGTCTTGTAGACATCACTTCTTGGATTGATCAAGTTTTTGGTGCTTTCGCAGGTTTGTCCTCCAACGCTTCATAGCAGATTTTCAACTGCTTGAATGCGCTTGCTAAGACAAATTTGAATATTATGCAGCCCTCAAAAATGCTTCGGCTGCGAATGTTGTTGTTACGTCGGCAGTCCGTGATGGGTTGCCTGCCTAAGACTTACGGTGACAGGGAGAAAAGGCAGCTAATGTCCTCTCCTATAGGCCAGTTTCTTTTTGATGGCCAAATGCTTGCAGCTGTTGAGCAGAGAGAGCAAGACTCTTCTCAATGGGCCCTTGTCTCCCAAATTGCCCGTGGCTTAGCCTTTACCGGCCGTGGTGTCGGGGTTAGACCCAGGAGTGCTCAAAAGTCATGCTGATAGCTTGGGCCATCCCTTGTCAGTCGAGTTTGTGGGTTTAGGCTCTCAGGTTCTGCCCTGACTTTGGAGGTCGGGGGGACCTCTGGTTAGTTTTACCCCGACAGTTGAAGTCGTGGGGGCGCTGGTGCCACAGCTGTGACTCAAGTTTGTGACATGAGCCTTCCCTCATCAGTGGGTAACTCCCTTCCGAATGGAGATAGTGTCCTCGGTCCTGGAGTCAATGACAGAGGGGGAGTGGATGATTTCCTTGGACCTGAAAGACGCGTACTTTCAGGTGCCAATTCACCCTCGGTCTCGCAGGTTCTTAAGGATTGTGTGGCAAGGCAGAGTTTACCAGTTTCTAGCTCTATGCTTCGCCCTTGCTTCCGCTCCTCAGGTTTTTACCAAGGTGACGGCTCCCGTCGCTTCGGCATTCCTTTGCGCCGCTTTCTAGAGAGTTAGGGAGTTCTTGGAACTGCCCGAACTTTCATCTCAATCCTCCGCGCTGCAGACTAGGGTCGAGCGCACCTCTGGGAGTTTGCGGCAAGGACCCACTCCCTTGGTGCTTCCTCGTTCTCCCCTAGCTCAAGACATCCGCCGAGAACAGGTGTAATGTTCCCTGCGGAACCTCAATGCAGCTTCGATATAAGGGCTCTGCTTCTTCTGTGTTCCCAGCTGGGAATTCAAGTCAATTGGGACAAGTCCGATTTAGTCCCCAGCCAGAGGAAGCTGTTTCTCGGAATGGTGTTGGATTCTCAAGGAGCCCTAGTTTTCCCGTCTCCAGATCGTGTCAGCCACTTGCAAGGGGTGGCCCAACGCTTCCTTTTATAGAAAGCTCCACCAGTTCCCCTGTGGAGGTCCTTGCTGGGTCATCTGGCGTCCTTAGAGAGGCTGGTTCCAGGCGGTCGCCTACGGGTGCATTCCCTTTAATGGTGTCTGAAAGGATAGTGGAAGGCCGCTTCCGACCCAGACTAGTGGAGGGTGGCTCCCAATCGCCAGTGTCTAGAGGACTTACATTGGTGGCTGGCTCCAGAAAATTTCCTGAAAGGTGCTCCATTCTTGGGAGCTCCTCCAGAGCAGACTCTGATTACAGATGCATCCCGGCATGGTTGGAGGGCGCATCTGGAAGCCTCCTTGGTGGCAGGAGTGTGGACTATGGAGGAACAGAGGCTTCATTTCAACCAGCTGGAGCTCTTAGCGGTTTTTCGAGCCCTACAGAAGTTTCGTCAGGATCTGTTGGGCTCTGCAGTCTCCATAATGTCCGACAAGTCCACGGTGGTGGCTTATCTAAGGAACTCGAAGGGTACTCGTTACGGATCCCTGTCGGTCCTTACAGGGGAAGTTCTCGGGTGGTGCGAGAGCTTTTCCATCTCTTTGCATCCCATGTTCATTCCAGGATGTCACAATTCGTTTGCGGATGTTCTCAGTCAGAAATGTGTGGGTTCGGAGTGGACCCTACACCCAGAGGTGTGCAGGGCTCTCTTCCAGGTTTGGGGTTCTCCTCTAGTGGATCTTTTCGCCACTGCTCTGACTCGTCATATCCCTCTATATGTGTCACCTTTTCCCGATCAGGCAGCATGGAAACGAGATGCGTTCTCCTTCCCTTGGGAAGGTCTCGATCTTTACGCCTTTCCCCCCTTCGATCTCATCTGTTGCGTTCTGGTGAGAGTGCGGGATTCGTAGTGTGTACGGATGACGTTGGTGGCTCCCCTTTGGCCGCAGGCGGATTGGTTTCCCCTACTGCTGGATCTCTTAGTAGACAGTCCATGAGCAGTGCTGTCGTGGCGGTCCCTTCTTCGCCAGCCCCATTGTCATCTCTTCCACAAGTCCCCAGGGATGCTCCGGCTTCACGCGTGGAGACTTTCCAGAGTCTCTTCAGAGCGCGAGGGTTTTCGCGCAGAGCAGCTAGATTCTTGTCCCAACAGTTAGACAGTCCTCTTCCTCAGTTTACAAGGCGAAGTGGAGAGTCTACTGTGATTGGTGTAAGTCGAGAGGTTTGGATCCATGCCCTGCCTCTATGTAAAGTTGGCAGATTTCTTCCTTTTTCTGCGAGATACCAAGCACCTGTCGGTGTCTGCAATTAGGGGTTATCGTTCGGCATTGGCCCCTGTTCTGCGTCAGTCGGGTATAGATCTTACCACAGATAAGGATTTGACTGCTCTTTTCCATTCCTTTGCTCTCTCGGTTCCCCCTCGTTCCCTTCGGTTACCAGCCTGAGACTTATCCTTAGTGCTCCGCTCCCTGTTGCGAGTTCCGTATGAGCCATTGCGGGCAGCCTCTACAAGGGATGTCTACCTTAAGACGGTGTTTCTTGTGGCTTTTGCTTCAGCTCGTCATGTCAGTGAAATTCAGGGACTTTCAACAGAGGTGCGTCATTCTAAAGGATGGACGACCATGTCTTTCTCCTTAGCCCCAGATTTTCTGGCTAAGACGCAATGTTCTGGTGATGAGTCTTTGGATGAGTTTTCTATTCCTGCTCTTACAGTTTGTTGGGGATCAGGAGGAAGATGGTCTTCTTTGTCCAGTCAGGGCTGTACGCGAGTACCTTCGGCGGACTAAGGATTGTTGTCCTTCCTGTTCTCGGCTTTTTGTTACGATCTCAGAACCAAGGCGCTCTGTTCACCCACATACGCTCTCTATGTGGATTTGCCAAGTGATTAGGAGGACCTATAACGATGTTTCTCAGGAAGAGTGTCGCCGTACGAAAGTAACTTCTCATGAAGTTCGTGCAATGGCTACTAGTGCCTTATTCCGTAAGATAAGAAATTTGGCTTCTATTCTCAAGGCCGGTACCTGGAAGTGCATGACACTTTTGCGTCTTTTTTCAGAGACGTGACTCATAAGTATCTGGATACTTTCTCCCTGGGTCCAATAATTGCAGCTCTGAGGGTAGTGCACTGATCCTTTGTTGGTACAGGAGCTGTGCCTGTTTTTCGGGGTTCAGGTTACAGTTGTATTTGGGTGCCTTGTGGGTTTGTTTTGTTTGTTTGTTCGCTTGTTTGTTTGTTGTTGGAGAGCGTGTTCTATGTGTTCTTTTGTTTCCTTGGTGTGAGATAACTTCCTCCCTCCTATACTTGGGAATCAGGCATCTGTATTTACATATGGATATTTGTATATGTAAAAACAAAATGTTTTTTTTAAAGTAAAAACCTTTTTTGTGAATATACTTACCCATATGTAATTACATGAGGAGGTTCCCTTCCTCCCTCCCCTCTAAGTTAAATGTTTTCATGTAGTCAAAATGACTGACTGGTCTGGTTAGCTACTGTGGTAGTTGTTCTCTGCGCATGCGCATAGAACAATCTCTAAATGAGGTGTAGGTAATTTTTCTGTGCTAGGATACGGAAGATAGGCATATATAAATACATATGGTTAAGTATATTCACAAAAAAGGTTTTTACTTAACTTTACTTTTCTAGCTTAATAACCGGTTGAGGAAAAATTTTAGATTATTTTTTTTTCAAAAATGAAAATTCTGTCACATACCGTATATACTGGACTATAATGTGACTGGTTATATAAGACGACCCCCAATTTTGGAGGAAAAAAAAACTTGATTTTGAGCTATTATCGCTATATTTGACGACCCCCTTTCTCATGGTGAGGTTCACTGTTCACCCGTCCTTAATTATTACTCCAACAATTACTTCCAACACTAGTTGCTCAAGATGTAAGTAGTTAAAGGAATGAAAAAACTACATATTGTACGTATATTACTTTTACTAAACAATAGTCTGAATATTTCAAAACGTAAAGAAACATTATCATAAACATCAGCACCGCCATGCCGGGCGCGCTTTACCTTGTTTCAACAATTGCCTCAAACATTCGAAACATAGATATTTAATTAAAAACCTTCAAAATCATCTTCATCTGATACAGTAAGCATGTCAAATATATCTTGAGATGCATGCGCAAGGGCATCATCATACGACTCAAATTCTGCATCATGTGGGTTGTCGTCTGCAACTTCATCACCAGTGTCGCCTGCACGTGACGTCAGTAAACATTCAACACCCATAGAGTTAGGGTGTGCCTGTGCTTGTGTGTGTAGGTGTGTGTGTGTATATATATATATATATATATATATATATATATATATATATATATATATATATATATATATATATATATATATATATATATATATATATTATGCATACACGTGTGTGCATGCGGAATGTATTCCAAGGTACAGTGGCGAATATTCATCACGGAGTTATAGGTTTGTGTTTTATTCTCGGTGTATAAGACGACCCTTAGACTTAGAAGCCTTAAACTTGGCAAAAAATCTCGTCTTATAGTCCGGTATATACGGTAATTTCTGAAAAAATCATCAAAGTATCTTGTGACAAGTTTTCCAGAAAATCCAAGAAAAACTGTTGATAAAAAATGCAAAATTCAATTTTTGTATTTTCGCAAAAAATGAGAAAAACTATTGCTCCAAATATAATGAAACTTATACATATAACTCATCTAAAGGAACTGTATAGCTCATGAAAATTTGGTGCAGTTTGGTTCTTAAATAACGAAAACGGAAATTAACTCAGTAGGTCCCCTCAAGGATTAAGTAGTTAAGTATTATAGTGGTCTGGAACGTATCCCTATTTATACCATTAAAATACAAGTTAGGTATATGATCAATCAGCTTAGGATTGTTTTTCAAGAATGTAACCCAATCGTATAATGAGAGAATAGTGTATAGGGTCAGCCATAGACTACACCATACTTGACTGGACACTCGCGACAATCGCTGACAGACGATATTACATTTCGGTCCTATAGATTCCGCTGCTATGAGTGGTGACAGATAATACTTCATGTATCAGTTCATATTCTACTTAGGACATTGTATTTCATGTCTTTACAATCAGTAATGATTGCTGAACCATGGCTGAACCTAAAAAATGATTTTACAACTTTTGCAAATAGGAAATTAACATAAAGATTAAAAGTTTGAGTGAAAATCGTGTGGGAGTTGTGTATAAAGCATATTGTTTATAGTAAAAATTTCTGGCAAAATCGCAATAATTTCTGAAATAAAACATCACATATTGTGAAATCACCATTCCTGAATATGATTTGATTGTGATCAAATGTCATATTATCGTTATATCGGCTTGGGAATGAATTTTTCACAACAATTCGTGGCGCGTAGCTGAGAAACTGAGCTGAGTGTGTGACGGTGAGAAGTCCGTTGGTCTGTCAGTCAGTCACTCACCGCCAGTGGAACCAGACGGACGTACTACTGTAGCTACTAGCTGGACACCGGACTCGTTTTAGCAGTAAGTATGCAACATTTGGTTAATGTAATGTCTGATTTATAAGATTTTAGGAGCATTTCAGTACTAAATTCATATAAAACTCCGTAGAAATTGAACGTAGAATTCCGTTAATTCAAAATTCGAATCTAGCTACCTACTCATCCCACCCACCAGGCGCCCCCCCGCCACACACACACATGGGTAATAAAGTAGGATAGTTTGCAACTTATCAATGTTGTTATATGTTAACTTGGTGCAGTCTAAGTATTTTCTGGTTGTCTTCATCCAGTTAAAGTATTCACATTTGATTCTTCTCAGGATTTCCTTTAATAATTCATTTATGTTGTTTTCTTGCCTGGTAAATGTTGATGTTTAACAGTACCATTATTTTTTTTTTTCTTTGATGGGGTAAACAGCATCGGTACATACATACATACATACATATTTGATATGTTTAAATACCATTAACTTACTGTGTGAGTGCTTACACACATGCATTAGGTTTTTTATTTTTTACATTCTTCGAACGAATACATGCTACAGACTAGTAGGTAATATAACTATAGAAATTAATTCATTAATTTATAAATTTAATTGTACTTCTGAATTTTTTTTCTTTTTTCGGATGGTTATTTATTTTTATTTGTATAATTTTGTGTTCACTTGTAATGTGCTAACATTCACATTTTATTTCAGGTTTTTTTGGTTGTGACAACCATAAGGATACATTCCTGCAGATCCTTGTTGCCTTGGCCAGGAACTTCCCAGAGTTTGAGGTGGCACAGTGCTGTAATGGGCGCAATGTAATCACCAAGATTCTTCCCGTCGTGGGCTGCAACCTTTTCAATGGTTTTGGCTCCAACTTGTGCAGGGACACAAACTCTGATGTTCACGCCAAGTTGCCCTCCAAACGCCAGGCCACTGGCGACTGTGTGAGGGATACTAGAAGCCATGACCGAATGAAAAGGCCAGGGGCAGAAAAAATAGGTGATGGGGGAGATAATGACTGCGTCTTACAAGCCAGTGATTCGTGTCTGAGTATATACTTACTGCTACTGCAGACAGTGTTTTTTTTCTGTGCAACCAAGATATTTCTCTCCCTGCAAGACAGTGACTTGTGTCTCTCTGGACGCAAGTACGCCAATTCTTTGAGAGCGAGGCCATCGTCAGGCGTGTCAACCTGGTGTGTCTTTCTCGATACACCTTGGAGGAGGTGGCAGAGGAGATGCAGACCGCCAGGGAGCAGCTGGTCATGGAGGACACTCGGGTGGTTCAGATGTTGATTGGAGAGCTCTCTGACCTGGACCCTGAACCGCTAGAAGACCTGCTTGCGGCAGCTACAAGGCACTTCTCGGAGTACCTGGTCAGGATGTCCTTGGGTGAAATTATTGAAAATATGGTGTTTTTATTGGTGTCTTAGGATTTAATAATTGTCGCCCACCGATGACGTATGTTGACTAATTTGTTTTTGTTGCTCATAAACATATTCTTCACATCACTCTGAGGTGTTTGCTTTTTGTTTGAGGTTTCTATGATGATTTTAAGTATTTTATTCAAATAAAACAAACAAAAAATCGCCTCAGCACCCATTTGCGAAAGACCCGATTTCGAGTGCACAGTCACGTATGGTGTATTCTATGGTATTGCATATTAATATAGACTACATGGACTATGCATGCAAGTGTTTTCAGATTGAAATTCCAATATTCTTGGAAATTATTGCAAATTTAGTGTTTTTATTGATGTCAGGATTTAATAATTGTCGCCCACCGATGACGTATGTTGACTAATTTGTTTTTGTTGCTCATAAACATATTCTTCACATCACTGAGGTGTTTGCTTTTTGTTTGAGGTTTCTATGATGATTTTAAGTATTTTATTCAAATAAAAAAAAAAATCGGCTCAGCACCCATTTGCGAAAGACCCGATTTCGAGTGCACAGTCACGTATGGTGTATTCTTTGGTATTGCATATTAATATAGACTACATGGGCTATGCATGTAAGTGTTTTCAGATTGAAATTCAAATAATCCTGGAAATTATTGCAAATTTTGTGTGTTTCTTGGTTTCTTAGGATTCAATAATTGTCGCCCACCGATGACGTATGTTGACTAATTTGTTTTTGTTGCTTATAAACATATTCTTTACATCGCTCTGAAGTGTTTGCTTTTTATTTGAGGTTTCTATCTTAATTCTAAGTATTTTATTTGATTTTTCTAAAAATCTGCCGTAGGACCGGTTTGCAAAAGGCCAGATTTCGAGTGTCCAGTCAATTATGGTGTAGTCTATAGGTCAGCAGATGAAGAGAGGACGAAAAATATTTGGGAGGTATTGAATTACAAAGATATAGTACACTCATACCTCGGTTTTACGGACCTCCTTTTAACGGATATCGGAAGTAACAGACAAAATCTGTTGCAGCCAACTCACTTTGTTTACATCAGTGTAATCACAGGTGTAGCTAATTGCTCTGGATTTTCCCCTTCTAGTGGCGCTGTCATAGTGTTTAAGTAGTTTTATAATTCATCAATTTCTATAACTATGTCGTCTGGAGGAAGAGTAGAAAAGCGGAAAAGGGTGAATTTAACAGTATATACAAAATTATCGGTGGTGCCTTGTTGTATGGACACTGTACTGCGTTATACTGCATTACGTGGAACACAATAATAATAGAGAGATCAGTGCTCGTTATGGAAATCTCAGAATTCTTTGAGAAGCTATAATAAGAAATCAATTTCAGAGTGGTATGCCATTAAAGTTGAATAGTTTTTTCAAGCTTAAACCGACCTGATGCGCTGAGGGTACCAGCCTCTCCACCCTTACTGTCACCTGACAAACCAATAACCACTACCTCACATATTTCTGGTACTACTATTATATCTGAACCACCAACACAGCCTAGAACCAATAGTACATCACTGGAGTTACAAAGCTTCAATGACTCAGAGTAAATTTCTGAAGCCTCACTTTACGATCATGGCATACCAACAACACCTTCACCATCCATAGTAAGTCTGATTTTAAATAATATTAAATTACTATAATATAGTGTATATTTACAGTGTACAAGTATTTTACACGATCGGATTGAATAGTGATAGTGAATTCTAGTATTCCTCCTAGGATTGGTAAATACGAACAATCAGCATCATTGGACCGATGTATCTCTGGTTTTGTCCGTTAAAACAAGGTATAAGTGTAATGATAAAGGCATTGTTGAATGGTATGTACCATGACATCCTGAAGGAGCGTCGGGTAATTTTCTTTTGGTTCCTTTGCACTAATGGAAAGGTCCACTTGGCGCTTCAGGACTTTCAAGGCCGTCTGAAAGGTTAAACGAGCCTGCACTGTCCTTGTCTTTTCTAGCGGCATATTGGCGTCTCACATCCCTACACTTTTTTGTCCAGTGCTGGAGACTTTAGAGCCAAACAAGTGATCGAGGAGATTTCTTTATTACCTTTTCGCTAAATACTCAGGGAAATGATAACTGCAATCTGGTCTTTTGTTAATTCTTTTCCTCGTCCCATTGTCCCAAACGAGGCATAATAGCAAAGCACACTCAAGGACAAAAACCATGCAGT
>JAXIVD010000917.1:57500-111102 GCA_036785275.1 Cancer borealis | reverse complement strand
CTGTTTGTAAAAGGTCCGATTTCGAGTGTCCAGTCAAGTATAGTGTAGTTTATGAGTTAGCCTATTAATTTTTAAGGCACGGACTATTTATTTCTGGGCAAAGTATGATGGTTTTTCATTTCAAGACACCTAACCTAACCCAAACCCTAACCTAACCCTAACTCTAACCTAACCCTAACCCCAGCCCAACCTAACCTAACCTAACATTACTGGGCTGTAACCAGATACTGGTCTTACTTACTAAGGCGGTGGGTATACAGAAATTGAAACAAATTTTTTTAAATAATTTCCAGAAGTTAATCTATATTGCATGATATTCTGCAATCTTAATTCTATCCGACATGTAAGTATTAACCTCGGGAGAAGATGCTACACACACTTATTATACGCCATGGTGGTTTCAACACTGATGCCTAAAAGGAGAAGGGAGGCGGAGCATAGGTACATCAGCTGATTGTGGGCGGAGCATAAATATTAATGGCTGCATCCAGACGCTTCCCTTTGACTCGGAGTAACCATTGAGTGGAACTGTAAATACTGTACATACAACTTAGGTTAAGGTAAGCCAAAAAGTATTTGGATAAATCTGCATTCCTACTGCTCGGACGATATCGATACAAATTTGGTCATACATACTATACATAGTGTACTCAACACATCTGTGAAGGTTTTAGGCAGTGCTCACCATTGTTTACCTGGCAAAACATCTTTCAAGTTATGTTAGGTTAATTATGTTATGTTGTGTTAGGTTATGGTTAAGTTACATTAGGTTATGGTTAGATTAGGTTATGTTAGGTTTGGTTAAGTTATATAAGGTTTATATATTTTTTGCCTAAAAGTTATGCGTTTCACCCTAGATATTTTTTCCGGATTGCCAAGCAACGAACTTTTTACACCGACGGACAGAGTTCTCTCAGCATTAGTCCGTTAAATCGAGGGTCGACAGTATTATGTCCTAACACTGGTTTTGCTTTTATGTTACAACTTCCTATCAGTAATTGTTCCTCCCTCATGTCTCAACTATGGGATCACTGACTGCCTTCTTTTATCATAATAATTGAACACACTTAGTTGACAGAACATAAAAACTGATAGAATAAAATAAATTTGTATTATTAGTTTAGCACCAGTTATTGTCACACCAACCTTTCCCAAACTCTACCACGTATGTGTGCATATGTGTTTATCCTTAGTGTGTTGATGCAATTTCTCTGACAGTCACTTTAAAGAGATTTATAATTTTATTGGAAACCATTATAATGATAATAGTTATTTTTAAGCTAAGTATTATTACATATCCACAGGCTGTAATGGAATGCGTTGTCAATCCACCAAGGAAAGGTGAAGCATCTTATCAACAGTTTGTATCTGAGAAGGAAGCTGTTCTGTCATCCCTTGCCCAGCGTGCTAAGATGGTGGTGGAAACATTCAACTCAGTGCCTGGCATGTCCTGCAACACTGTGCAAGGAGCCATGTATGCCTTCCCTCAGGTGAGATATATATATATATATATATATATATATATATATATATATATATATATATATATATATATATATATATATATCCAGACCACACAAACCCTACGGTCCAAATCAGATGGTTTGTCCTTAACCTAGGGTAAGAAATATCATAAGAGAACGCAGCAGAAGAATGATAGTTAAATTAGAAAAATAAAAAGTAACATAGTCAAATAACCAGCAGGACTACAGGTGACAGTGCCCTTTTGATGACCATGTTGGAGGAGGTGTTGGTCAAGATTGTTTTTGAACAAATTTGTTGTGTTACACTGCACCATGAAGGCGGAAGTCTATTCCTTTAATGATGTCATTTGTAAAATAGAATTTGGTGCAGTCTACAGTAAACTATTGCTATAACGAACCTCTATGTAATGAACTTTGGATGTAACTATCCCCATGAGTGCCAATTACTAAAAAATATGTAAAGTAAAGAGGACTGTGAGCATTTACAAAGGATCTAGATGAGATTCAGAAATGGATTAAACTTTGAGAAATGGAATTTAACAACAAAAAGTCTAAAGTGCTGGAAATAGGCTGTAGTAGAATGAGACAAAGAGGAAAATATTCGTTGGAAAATTAATGGATGGATGAACAAAACCAAGGTAAAAAAAAATGTTGGAGTATTACAGATAATTTGTCAGCTGAAAAACAACAAAATCACAGGAGATAAATATCAGCTGCTGAGAAATATAAGAATGTCATTCAAATATCTGGATGAAGAGATGATTAAGAAATTGATAACATCTTTCATTTGATCAAAGTTAAAATATGCGACAGTGATTTGGTCACCACATCAAAAGAAGGATGTAAAGAAGCTTAAGTGATTACAAAAAGCAACTACAAAAATGCCTCCAAGTCTGAGAAATTTTCCTTATGAAGAAAGAATTTCTAGACAACCTCCCAACTCTTGAGAAAAGAAGAGAAAGGGGAGACTTTATAGTAGTGAAACCATGAATATTTCTTGCATCAAGTTTATTACAGACTTTTATGCTTCTATACGGGAAGCTGTATTTTTTCTCTCTTGCATGTAGTCCTTTTCAAATTCTTCTTGTATCTCTGTCGTCCCACACAAACAGATCTTCTCTGTCGATTTTATCCAGACCTTAAGAGGCTTTATGCCTTAAAAAGTCTGGAAAAATTGACAGAGAAGATCTGTTTGTGTGGGATAAGAGAAATACATGAGAAGAAACTGAAAAGGACTACAGAAGAGACAAATAAATACAGTTTCCCATATAGAAGCATAAAAGCCTGGAATAAACTTGATGCGGATGTGATTAATGGTTTCAAAAGCTAATAGTAGATTTGGAGACGAAATAGTGTATTGAAGATAGAGTTGGTGATGAAAAATGGAAGAAAAAGAGATTTGGTAGTCGTATACATTCCACTCAAGACTCAGTGGATAAAGAGAACACAAAATTTAGAGGTAATGAAAAAATACCAAGACTAGATCTACTACATATTGACAAAGGAATTGGAAGTAATTAGAAAAATAAATTACGTGCCCACTAGGAAAGAGTGAACATGTACTTATTGAGTTTGAAGTAAATGAAAGAGGAAAGAGAGAAGAGAGAAACGCAAGAATGGAACATACAATTATGGTAAAGCAGACTTTGTAGGATTGAGAAAATAATTTGCAAAAACAGACTGGAGTAGTTTTCATGCAACAAGGAGCACTCAGAAGAAATGGGATGAGTTCATCCGAATATACAAGGAGGGCATAGATAGATATGTCCCAAAAGTAGTTATAAGAGAAAAGAAAAAGAATGAATGGTTTAATAGAAGATGTGAATTAGCAAGATTGGAAAGAGAAAAACAAATGTTGAAAAAGATTTGGAAGTATGAATTACAGATAATTTGTCACCAGACAAATACATATCAGCTGCTGAGAAATATGAGAATGGCTATTAATTATCTGGATGAAGAAATGATGATCAAATTGATAACATCATTGATTCAACTAAAGTTAGAATATGCGGCAGTGATTTAGTCACCACATAAAATAATGATATAAAGAAGCTTGAGAGATTACAAAGAGCAGTGACAAAAATTACTCCAAGCCTGAGAAATTTACAATATGAAGAAAGACTTACTAGACTGAAACTACCAATACTTGAGAAAAGAAGAGAAAGGGAAACTTTATAGCAGTGTATAAAGCCTCAAAAGATCAGAAAAAAATTTGACATAGATCTGTTTGTGTGGGATGACAGAACAACGAGAGGAAACAAGAAGAAACTGAAAAGAACTACATGCAAGAGAGACATAAAAAAATACAGCTTCCCATATAGAAGCATAGAAGCCTAGAATAAACTTGATGCAGGACAACTTATTACCAGAGAAACATATATATAGAATATTTGGAGACACTTTCATGATGCTAAGGAATATACGGATGGCTTTTAATTTCCTAGATAAAGATATGATGAGAAAAATTATAACTACAATGATCAGACCAAAATTGGAATATGCAGAAGTAATATGGTCCTCGCACAAGAAAAAGCATGTGTTGAAATTAGAAAATACAGAGCATTACAACTAAGATGGTGCAGAATTGGGAGAGTTAACATATGAGGAAAGATTAAAAGAAATGCACCTAAAAACACTGAAAGAAAGAAGAGAAAGAGGTAACTTAATCACAATATATAAATTGATGAACAATTTAGAGGAAACAGATAGAAAAGACCTGCAATATTGAGAAGAAAATGAGAGGCTAGAAATTTGAGGGGACACATGAAAAATTGCAAAAAGGAATTTGCTTGAACGATATAAAAGAAGTACAGTTTTCCCCAAAGAAGTATAGATACTTGGAATGGATTGAAGGAAGAGGTGATAATTGCAAAGAATGTACATCAACGAAAGGAAAAACTAGACAAATATAGATATGGTGACAGAACCACACGAGTGTAGCTCAGACCCTGTATACTACAACTAGATAAATGCAAACATATGAACACACAAATACACTACAAAATCATGTAATTTGATAACATGGCTGTTAGATAATTAACATATGAAATTGGTTTAGTTTAGAAACATGTGAATTGTGTTATAGTCAGGGTTGCGGGGTCGGAGGTGAAAAGTTCGACTCCGACTCCGACTCCGGGTATTCTTAAAATGCCGATTCCGACTCTGCCTCCGACTCTGGGTATTCTTGAAAAGCCGACTCTGACTCCTACTCCGACTCTGACTCCTACAGAGTAATTTTAAAGACAGAGTACAGAGTAATTTTAAAGCAAACAGGGTAATATTAAGGATGAATTTAGGGTAAAGTTGGCAACGACCTGGCTGAGGCTGGCAGCAGCCGCATCACTGCTCCAGTGACCGCTCGTCTTCCGTTGAGAGTGAAAGTGTGACTGCAGCAGCTCCATTGCGTTTCCGCCTTCCTACACACTGTTACCGCGCATGTAGATGACTCCACGCAAAAAAATACACTCAAACACTGCACTGCGCTCACCGTACAGCCATGGAGAAGTTGGATGATTGAATGGTAGTTGTTTCCTGGTAAAGTTCACTACTCGTTGAATAACTGAATTGGACTTTAAGAGAGTCGGAGTCGGATGAAAAAATCCAACTCCGACTCTGACTCCGACTCCTAATACTCTTAGGAATCCGACTCCGACTCCACCCAAAACCTACGACTCCTTACGACTCCGCAATCCTGGTTATAGTTATAAGACTCTTCAGATTCACTATTATAGTTAACTCAATCCTCCAAGGTAGTTTTGAACATGATTTTTTTGTTTTCTTTTATCTTGGAACTTAGTTGATATTCCACAAAGTTAGACATTACCAAACACTTGAGTAAATTTCCTGTAGAAAGAATCAATCACCTTCTTAGCATGCACCACTGCTTCACCACACCTATCTTCCACACCAATGTTGACACTGGTGGAGGCCACAGCGTCGTCGCTAGGCACCTGTGTATCCCTTCCTCATGGCGGGCTCAGAGCCAATTAGTCACACGTCTGCCAATGAGGTGGCGTGGAACTAGAATTACTGTTACACTGTACCAACTGCTTTGTAGATGCAGAATGAGAATGGAAAATTTATGGTAGATGTCTATGCTGATTGAGTACTGTTTCTAGCAAACACTTTTCAGCACAAGATGATTCATTGGCATATTTGGAGAAGTCATGCAAGGTGAGCAAAAAGGATTAATAGACTTTGTGGCTGTGATGAATGCAAAAGTTGTTAGAGGTGTGTTTGAGGGATGGAACTATTATGCAGTACTAATGAAAATTAATGGAAGTTTAGGAAGAGAATGTTTGGTGAGAGGCTTAGAATTGAAAGGATTAAGGATGTAGAAATGAAAGATGAATATATGCTAAGAGATTTTTGATACCTTCAGAAATGTGTTGTATGTAAACAGGGATTTTTAGGGATGAAAATAGTGAAAATAGGAAGAAGTTAAATGGACATATGAGGTTGAGAAAGTGACGAGAGATGCATACAAGAAAACACTGGGAAGAAATGTACTTGAGCAAATTAAAATTACAAGAGAATATAAAGAAAACGAAAGTGAAATAAGTTATAGAAGAAAGTAAATGGAGATCAGATACAAACTTTGGAAGATAATGTTTTGGTAGATAGCAAGCATTTATCTCTTGATTTATGGAAACGAGTATGCCTCTATTCTCTATTCTCTCTCAACCCTCCAATCATTTATCTTTTTTTTATATCATTCTTCTTTATGGCCACAGATTCATCTCCCGCCTAAAGCTATAGAGGCAGCCAAGAGAGCAGGTCAAGCACCAGATGTCTTTTATGCCTTCCAGCTACTTGAAAATACTGGAATATGTATTGTTCCAGGCTCTGGGTTTGGACAACGCCCTGGAACTTATCATTTTAGGTAAGAATAAAGAGTTTCCATTATTCATTTATTGCTATGCTTCACTGTGAGATCCAATTACATGATAAGCCAGAGGAAAGATTTCGTAGTAGGATTAAAGGAGCTTCATGAATGATTAAAAGGGCATATGCAAGGCTGGATGTAATTTTCAGGAGAGATAAACTTGAAAGTAATGTTAGTGAGAATAGAGAAAGGCAGAGTGGTAGTATATATCATAACTGACATGTGAAAATTGTAAACTGACACTTATACATTGTACAACCTTGTGGTGTAAAGCTACGGTCACACTAGCTATTGCTAATGCTAGACTGGCTTCCGTTTTCCCTGGCTTGATACGATTAGCAGTCTGGTCACACTTACAAGTAGAACCACTCGCCAATTCCGCTAGTGGAATCACCTTTTTCAAATTCAGAATAATTTGTGTATTGCTATAAACTTGATATACATTTTCATAATACATGGATTAGTGTGACGATGTTGTGGCACAAGGCAGGGCGAGTGATGCTAGTGTATGGGATCGATGCAATCTTCCTGCATATTTAGAAGGAGGTAGGCTTGATATCCCACAACCTTCAACACTGCCTTTTTCTACAGTAAAGTTTCCATATGTCATAGTCGGTGCCGATGCCTTCCCTCTTAAGACTTACCTGATGAAGCCCTTCCCAGGTAAAAATATGACTGCTGATCAACAGATCTTCAATTATAGACTGTCACGAACAAGACGAGTTTCAGAAAATGCATTTGGTATACTTGCAGCTAAATTTAGAGTATTCAGATGAGCCATTATATCAAAGCCCGAATATGTTAATAAGCTTATTTTTGCATCTGTTGTGATGCACAACTATTTGAGAGATAACTGCAGAGGATCAGATGCTCAGACTTATAATAGCATCATGGGACCAATGAATTGAACTATTCATGTTTTCGGCCTTTGTAGAAAGGTTTGTTTTGGTGGCGTTCCATCTATGTCATACGAGAAGTAAATGCTATATTTGCATTGAATTAAAATTTATATTTGGGTGTTTTCTTGTATTGTCGTCTATCCTATTTTTCTGATACTCATAAAACGTCATTGAAAAAAGAAGTACAATATTTTTTTTCGTTGCATATATACTGAATAAACGATAGTTTCTTAGTACCTACATTGGTCTACCGCTAGTGCTAGCAAAACATGCCAGTGAAGACCGTTCTGACCGCTAGCTCAGTGCAGCGAGAATCAGTAGCCAATGCAGCGCAAATGGCTGGCCAATCCAGCCATATCGCTAGACCAAGCAATATCAGAAGCTAGTGTGACCATGCCTTAAGGAAATGGTTCTAAAGGGAGCACCTCAACCTATCCCCACCTTAATGTGGTTGCCTTGTTAATACATCTGAATTAAATTGAACCAAGAGGGAAGTCACTGCAAAGATTTTCAGTTACTATTATATCTTTATTCTTAACATTCTTGATTGATTAATTGATACATTTACATTGAGAAAGACAGAGACATACAGCCTTAGGACATGTTGTTTAGCAATAAGTAGAATTAAATTTTGTCTTTCCTTAATTTTTCTTTTTTCTTAGGGACTAACTTTATATTGATATTTTTTTTCTTCCAACTTTGCTTTTGCCATTATAACTACATCATAAATTTGGTCAGAGTACTTTAGTAATGTATATTCCTCTTTTTTTTTTTGACCACAGAACCACAATTCTACCACAGCCTGAGATGTTAGATACCATGCTGGAGAATTTCAGAGAATTCCACACCAATTTTGTTAAGCAATACCAATAAAGAGAAGGAGGAAGAATCCCATGCTCATCGTATGTCTGTTGGTGAGTGATTATGTTGATTTTCTTACTACCACTTTAGTGTTCCGGTTGATTAAATTTGATTGATGTGTTTAGGACAATAATTCCTTACCAACTGCAGGTTCTCCATCTCTGGAATTCAGTGGTATAGATGGAGCAAGGAGTCTGGGAAGCTCCTCCTCTGTATTCTCGCCTACAAAAAAACAAGGCACAGTGGAAGAAGGGAAAGTAACGTCCCCTAGAACCATGAAGATGTCTTGTCTCAGCTACCCCATTTTAAGAGGGATGTAAGCTAGATTTATAGATAGATGCTATGCTCGTATGAAATGAAAGATGTGAAACTTTTTTTATTATTATTATTATTATACAAAATCAAATGAAAAGACAGGGCTGGAGGAGAGAATAATGTCTGCTCGAATCCTAAATGCCTTGTCTTGTCTACACCATTTAATAGCGATATTAGCTTGGTATGTAGATCAATAGATATATTTATTTTAATTAATTAATTTATTTATTAATTTATTTATTTATTTATTTTATTTTATTTATTTATTTATTTATTTATTTATTTATTTATTTATTTATTTATTTATTTATTTATTTATTTATTTATTTATTTATTTATTTATTTATTTATTTATTTATTTATTTATTTATTTATTTATTTATTTATTTATTTATTTATTTATTTATTTATTTATTTATTTATTTATTTATTTATTTATTTATTTATTTATTTATTTATTTATTTATTTATTTATTTATTTATTTATTTATTTATTTATTTATTTATTTATTTATATATATATATATATATTTTTTAACATTAAAAGGGTACTGGCTAAGGGACAACAAAAATGCTTGAAAAAAAATCCCGCTTGTCGCCAGATCCTGTAAAGAGGACAGTAGGAGAAATAGAGGCAGGGGGTGGAGATCCAGTTAACATTAGAGGTGTCTTGACACTTCTCTTTTGAAAGAGTTTAAGTCATAGACAGGTGGAAAAATAGACAAAGGAAGAGAGTTCCAGAGTTTATCAGTGTAAGGGATGAAAGAGTAAAGATACTGGTTAAGATGGACAGAATAAGGATGAGAAGTAGAAAATCTTGTGCAGCGAGGCTGCGGGAGTGGGGGAGGCATGCAGTTAACAAGTTAAGAAAAGCAGTCACCATGAAATTAGCAGTAGAAAAGATGTAACATTTCGTCGGTGACTTAAAGAATCAAGGTGGTCAGTTAGAGGAGGAAAGTTGATGAAACGAAAAGCTTTAGACTCCATCCTGTCCCACTGACCCGGGGTGAGGGTCAGGCTGTGTATTACCAGGGCACTTTGACTGAGGACTTGGTCAAGCCCACACAGCCAGAGGGGGGTGTTACACAGGCAAGGCCTAAATCCCCCCCTCGGTCCACAAGGCACACAGGAGCTCGAGGTCTGTCAGCCCCCTCCTCACATGCCTTCTACCATCAGGATCAGATCCATTTGGCTACTACACGCCATCAAGTTGCGCCACCTGGATCTTGGATCGGATCCATGAGGGATCCTGATCCACCATTCCCACCTGGATCCCTGGGTCCAGGACAGGGTGACCTCGAGGATCCGTGGGATGAGATTTCGGAGGACGATTCTGGCACGCGGTCCAGGGACCATGATGCAGTTCCTCCCCCACTTTTCCAATCCATGATGGCCTACATTACTCACTGCTTTCCGGAGGCGATGGGATGTGCGGAAGCGGCTCACCGACCTGCCCCGCCTGGGGAGGTTAGGCCTGAAGTGGAGAAACATATCCGTCTTACCAGGGCCCAGCCTATGGATTTCTCTTTGGATTCTGCTACCAAAGCTCTTCTCCTGGCTACTGAAGGATCCAGACCATCTCTTGCCCGCTACCCGTCCAACAGATACAGGAGGATCTACTCCGTTAGTGATCATGAGTCAGCGGGGAAGGCAGCCAAGCTGAACACCAGCTTGGCTCTTGCTCTCACCACTAAGGGGAAAGAACCCCAAGTGTTGGTTCAACATGCTAATATGACCCACCTCGAAGGCGTTCTCGCCCGTCAACGTGAGGCACAGAATTTTCTGTTTTGGGGTGTGGGAGCATTCTACCGGCTCCTTTCTTCCCTACAGCCTGGACAAGAGGACAAGCTTCTAGCTGATCGACTCTTTCGGAGTATTCAGTTTGCCATGGTGGACACTGCCAAAGATTCAGCATTTGCCTTGACCAATGTAAAGGCCATGAGACGGGAGGCGATCCTGTCCCTCCTCCCACCGGTATTTAAGTCTGCGACCAAGGTGGACTTAAGGAAATCTGCGATTGACTCTGCATTCCTTTTTGAAGAGGCTCGAGTTCAGGAAGCCCTTCGGGTTGCAGACAAAGCAGCCTCCATCTCCTTCCAGCAAGCAGCGGCTCGGGCGCTGGTGAAGCCTCGTCCTACTTCAGGCACCCCATTGGTGGATCGTGCTTCTCGCACTAATCCTGTCGCTGCCTCTCATCGACCCTCGACCTCATCTGGTCGCACGGTCTCCTTTTCCCAGCCAAGAGTGCCCCAACGGCAGAAACCTGCTCCCAGACTCCCTTCTTCCCGCCCAAGAACGTCGGGCAAGTTTTTTCGGAAGTAGACCCTCGCCCGTCCCGGATCCCCATTGGAGGTTGCCTTGCCAAGAATATAGAAGACTGGATCACGATTGGAGCGGAGGCTTGGGTACTCACGGTCCTCCGCGAAGGTTACAGGATTCCTTTCACGACACCACCACCAGTCACCTCCCATCCAGTTGGATTTCGGTCTTACTCCCTGGGATCCGAGAAGGCCGAGGCATTAGATCACGAGGTTCGGCTTCTCTTAGAAAAAGGGGCATTAGAGGAGGCCCCAGCATCTCCGGGATTTTACAGCCACCTTTTTGTTGTGACAAAGGCCACTGGAGACTTCCGCCCGATTCTCGACCTGTCCACTCTCAATCGCTGCGTCATCACCACTCGATTCCGGATGGAAACTGTAAGGACGGTCATGTCTGTGATTCGCAGTCACAACTGGATGGAGCCATCGATCTCAAGGACGCCTACCTCCAAATCCCGGTCCATCCCGACAGCCGAAAGTTCCTTCGCTTCATTTGGAAAGGCCTACACTACCAGTTCAAGGTCCTTTGCTTCGGCCTATCCACTGCCCCACAAGTTTTCACTCGGATGATGGGTCCAGTTTCAGCGGCTTCCCATCGGCGGGGGATTCGTCTCCTCCGGTATTTAGACGACTGGCTACTGTTGGCCCACTCCGAACGGGAGGCCCTCGATGCAACCGAGTTCCTTCTCAACCTGTGCACCTCTCTGGGTATTCAAGTAAACTGGGGAAAGTCCCGTCTTACCCCGTCCCAGTCGATGATCCATCTGGGGATGGAGATTCAATCAACGATTTTGAAGGTTTTCCCGACACAAGAACGCCTGGAGAATCTTCACCGTCAGATCGAGTCCTTCCTCAGTGTTCAATCTCCACCAGCAAGGGCTTGGTTGATCCTGTTGGGTCACATGTCCTCCCTCATCCATCTAATTCCGGGGGCCAGACGACGAATGAGAGGCCTACAATTACGTCTTTCCCGATCTTGGAACCGTCAGTTCCATCCAGACGACTTTCCAGTTCCTTGGGACAGCATGCTTCTGGAGGATCTTCAGTGGTGGTTGTCGGATCCCGGCCTACGGGTGGGACAGTCGCTACAATTGGCTTCCCCAGATGTGTGCCTGTACTCGGACGCCTCGACCCTAGGTTGGGGGGCGTCTGTTCTTCATGCCTCAGTGAGTGGTCTGTGGACCCCACAGGAGCGGTCCCTTCATATCAATCTCTTGGAACTCAGAGCCATTCGTCTCAGCCTATCCCACTTCATGGAGGATTTCGCGGGAAAGCGGTTGTAGTCTTCTCAGACAATGACACAGCCCTGTCATACTTGGCCAAGGAAGGCGGGACTCGTTCAGGGATTCTCAATGCGGAGGCTCAGTCAGTTCTTCAGTGGACGGAAGATCATGCCGTTCAGATCATCCCTCAGTTCGTGAAGGGGTCCTCCAATGTCCTGGCGGATTGCCTCAGCAGATGAGACCAAGTCATCTCTACAGAGTGGACTCTCCACCAGGACATCTGCAGTCGACTGTGGAGGACCTGGAGTTATCCCACAGTGGACCTCTTTGCCACGAGGCTCAACTTCCGGCCGCCGAACTTTGTCTCACTGTTTCGAGACCCCATGGCGATCGCCACGGACGCATTCCTTTACAACTGGGATTCCCAGGATTTGTACGCCTTTCCTCCCTTTCCTTTGATCAGGAAGGTTCTCAACAAGTTGAGGACGGCACACCGCGCCACCCTCATCCTGATTGCCCCGTTCTGGCCTCAGAGGGAATGGTTTCCGGATCTCGTCCAGGCCTCGGTAGACTCTTCCAGACGCCTTCCACATCGCAGAGACCTCCTCCGTCAGCCACACGTCCACAGGTTCCATCAGGCTCTCCCCATGCTACAGTTAACCGCGTGGAAACTGTCCAGCGAATCCTCCGTCACCAAGGCTATTCCTCTCGTGTTACGGAATTCCTGGCAAGATCTAAACGGCCTTCCATTCTTATGAATTACCAGCATAAGTGGAAGAAATTCCGGGAGTGGTGCAAAGGGAGGGCCACACTGTTTCTAACCCCTCCAGCCAAAAGTTTGCTGACTTTAGTTTTTCTGAGGCAGGAGAGCAAGCTATCTGTCTCAGCCATTAAAGGATGCAAGGCTATGCTCAATAGCGTGTTTGCCCTTAAAGGATTTGACCTCTCCTCGGATCCAGTTCTCCGGGAGGTGATTAGAACTTGTTCAAGGCAAGTACGCCGGCCACCTTGCAGACCTCCATCGTGGAATGTGGACATGGTCCTTAGAGCCTTGACACGTCCGCCTTTTGAGCCTTTGGAACGGTCCACCTTCCGGGATTTGTCTAGGAAGACACTTTTTCTGGTGGCCCTGGCTACAGCCAAGAGGGTGGGTGAGCTCCGTGCCCTGTCTATGGTCACAGCCACACAGGGAGAGGATCTCATTCTGTCCTACCTTCTTGAGTTTGTGGCCAAGACGGAAACCGGCCTTAACTCCATCACTCAGGAGTTCCGTCTTCGCAGTCTCTTTTCTATGGTGGGACATGAGGATGAGGAATGTGTACTTTGTCCAGTGAGGGCAATGAATTGTTACCTGCGGCTCACGTCTTCCTCTCCTCGGCCTAGGAATCTTTTTGTCTCTGTACGGGACCCCAAAAGGCCCATGTCTAAGGCGGCAATCTCATTTTTTCTACGGGACACAGTTAAGACAGCGCACCAGTCCTTTCCTGAAGATCTCTGTCCCTTGTTCAAGGTCCGGGCCCACAACATCAGGGGTATTGCCACATCTATGCTCCTATGGAAGAACAGCTCAATTGCCTCCATTCTAGAAGCAGCCTGCTGGAGGACTCAGTCAGTCTTTGTGGACTACTACCTCCGGGACATTCAGAGGCAAGAAGGAGATGTCTTTGCCCTAGGTCCAGTGGTCGCCGCTGGGCTAACCCCCTTGGTGGGCTAACCCCCCATCACCATAATCCTTCAAGGCAGCAAGTGCCTTATCTTTGGGATTGCTTTAGTTGGCGTCATTGGAGGAGTCATAAGTTTGCCCTCCTCTCAGGACATGCGCCTGGACGCCGGATGGGATTACAAGGAAAACTCCCGAGGGAAGTTACCCGGGTTAATTCCTTATGCACTGATCACTTTTCACTGGTTCCTACCTGGGCATGGTTCAGGACCAGTGGTGGCCACAGGGTTTTAGTGGCCTATTGTTTAGACAGGGTGCACACTTCCTCTGATACCTGCACTGAAGATTCAACAAGGACACCCTGCCGGAGATCCAGAGTCCTCACCGGAAGGTTGGACACAATCTCCTTGACCTCACATGTCTCTGGATCCTAAATTTAGGTGAGACTAAGCTGAGTTTTTAATGTGGACCATTCACCCTTTGTCGTATTCCATACCCGTGGCGTGACCCACCTCCTTTAATGTGGGAATCTGCTAATATAAGAAGCAGGTTGTATGTGAAACAAATGACATTTTCAAACATTAAATGTATTTTTTCACTTACCTGCTTCTTATATATATAACCCGCCCATCCTCCCCGCTACTTACCATTGCTTCAAGAAAGAATGACGATCTCAGCTGAGGGAGACAGAGTTGCCTTGATTTGCCAGAGGTCGCCAAGGGTGGAATACGACACGTAATTCAAATGTGGTAATGGACGGATGGGTAGATAGAGAGCATTGTTAATGCTAATATACATTTTATGTTTGAAAATGTCATACTGGTGATGAGTCTTGAGTACATGGTTACGACCCAGAAATCAAGGCTCAGTTATTATATTGAAAGTCTCAAACATCCAACAGCCAAAGAAACTTTAGAGCAAGAACTTTTTATTATTTTCTTGTCAGTGGTACTTTTTTATTGCAGTTTTGTGCATCACAAATTTGAATCAGGTGGAAAATCTATTCAAAATTTTATTTAATCAAAAGCATATATCATGTTTGTGATGCAGTTCAACACAGCAAACTGGACCTGTGGCCATGACCCATTACTTGTCCCTCATCTACTATTCTGTGGTCAAACATGGAATTTCTCACATTCATGAAGCTCCCTTGTGATTTCTGGCTGTTCACAAAGTTCAAAATGACACTGAAAAGGACTGACGTGAAAGCTATAAAGAATCATGAATAGCTCGACAGTGCAGGTAGTAGCCAAGACAGGGCTTCCAAAAACTTTTCCAGGGGTGGAAGGATCGGGTTACGTGCGTGGAGCCATAATGGAACTACTTTTTAAGGAGATAAGAGTTGGAACCCAAAAGATAAGCTTTTTTATTGGCTTAGAGTCAGATATGTTTTGAAGTGACCATGTAAAACCAAATGGATAGGGAGTACTACCATGCCGGATTCTGGATGGCTCCATACTATAATATGATAGAAGATTGGCATCCCTGAAGTCTTAATAGACTGAATAAAGGAAACTGCAAAAGTGATTAAGGAATGTCTTTGAGCTAAATGGCCAAGACCACATAGCTCTTCTTGTGTTAATGACTTAATGAGAGGGCACTATCCTTTTCACCTAAAAGCTGCTGGGAGCCAGGATTGGAATTACAAACTTTTGGCCACAAGTCAAGCACTGTATCACAGCAATCCGATCCCTATAGGTAAAATATAAACAGAAAATCATATACGCTTTAAAGGAAGTAAATATTTTGTTGTTAAATTTGCCATCCATGTTTGATCTTAAAACCACTCCAAGAATCTATTATGGTTATTTTGAAATGACATTACTATCATACTATTCAGAGTTCTATACAAAGAAGATACTTACCGAATAGATCCCTATGGGATCTGTTATAAGGACATATTATATGGATCTTGCTGTTTTACATTCATTGATGGAGTTATTGCCAACAATAAGATAATTTTTCTTGGTACTATCTTTTATTAGAGCTAATGATAAGGGTCTAATTGTGTTGGTTGGTGTAGTTGAGAAATTGGTAAATGAGGATATGAATATAATGAGGGTGAATGATATGAACACAATTTTGAAGGTGATTCTCCGTGAAAATATGGCAACAATTATATCAGCATGTGCTGTACAGCCTGCCTTGTATTAGGAGTTAAAGTACTTTTTTTAGGATAATATTATAAGAGTGGTTGGAGGAGTAGAAGTAAGTGGAACTGTAGTTTTGGGTGGTGACCTTAAGGAGCAAGTGGATTTTGCACCCCTGGTATATTAGAGTACACATGAAAGGCATCGTTATGGCACCACAAATATAAAGGATAGAGAATAGTGGGGGTTTTCTGAGGCTGTGAACATGGTGGTGTGTGGAAAAAATGTCATAGAAAAGGTAACCTACCAGTTAAAAAATCTAAACCACTCTACTAACAAGCGGAGGCTGACCAACCATCTTAGGCCTCCATTAAGCCTACCAGTGCCACGGGTAATGGATTAAAAAAAAAGGTCAGATTGATTACTTTTTTGGTCAATAGGTCAGATCAAGGTTTGGTGGAAAATGTGAAGGCAGCACCAAGTTCAGAATGTGTACCACAGCACAAATTACTTGGGTGTGACTTAAAGATATGAAATTGAGTAACAGGGAATAGACTTTGTTTCCAGAAAGAACACATGAAAGGAGAAGAATGAGGTAGTGAGAAAGACTTGTTTCATGTGTAGAGGAGCATTCAGCAGCATGTACAGAAACAATACAAGGCTCTAAAATCTAATTTCCTGAGTGTCACAGACTCAGTATATTTTTGGACAAGACCTATTCAAATTTATTGTTTCCCAAATTAAAAGGCCTCGCTATTTAGCCATGCACACTCAACAGTTGCATCGTGCTGGCTACAATAGCAGGCCAAGGCTTTGTGGACACTGTGCTTGTATACCACTGCTCTCGAAATATAAACAAATCCAAAGTTATACCAGGTCAAACCTTTACCATTTTTATTTTCATGTACACACATTTATTATTTTTGTGTATTCTATTCTATTCTATATTCCCGACTTCTATCTCCCTCAAAAAGCAGTAGTCAATAAAAGATGATTAGGGTTGAGAGAAACATTAGTCTCCCCACCTCCTCCGTGATGTGTTTTTGTAGGCGAAAGTACAAATGAGGAGTCTCACAGACCTTTCATTTCGTCCCTCTTGATTGTCTTTTGTGACTCACAATGACTATAGTGGTAGTATTCTTGCAGCCCTCACTACAGGGGTAATTTTGTATAAACCAGACATGGGCATGATTATGATTATTAATCAAAATATCTTAATCCATGGCTGTGATTATGTAATCATAATCAGTTTCTTGGAAAGTTATATAATCATAATCATAAGGCGTTTACATGTGTGCCCAAACTTCTTAATATCTTGCCTTGTTTTCACGAACAAGATTAAGGAGAAATGTCTTGGTTGGTGTTGCCACAATTTTCCTAATATATATTTCAATCTTAATGCTTGTTTTTAGTTTTCTTTTATATTAAAAGCGACATATATTATATACATATTTTAAATTATTAGCACTGAAATGATCCCAAACATCTTAATTTCTTCAGATTTATTCGAAATAGATATCATGGTTTCTCCGTATATTTCGCACCTATACCCTTGACTCCACCTAAGGTAGAAGCCAACATCTCGCTATGTGATACAAATTCCCTTATATATTACAATCATTATGCTTGTTTATGGTTTTTTGTTATATTAAAAACAACATTAATAATGTAAATATTATGTATTTCAACAACTGTCATGATCTCAAACATCTTACTTTCATCTTATTTATTCGAAATGTATATCCTGCTGATTCTGTATTGAAACTACAGCACCCTCCACACTCGTCCTAAGCCCACAACATGTCCATCTACCGTCGTATTCAGATCACCTTACCAGTAGCAGCAAGATGTGTGTGTGTGAGTGTGTGTGTGTGTGTGTGTGTGTGTGTGTGTGTGTGTGTGTGTGTGTGTGTGTGTGTGTGTGTGTGTGTGTGTGTGTGTGTGCGCGCGCGCGCGCGTGTGTGTGTGTGTGTGTGTGTGTGTGTGTGTGTGTGTCTGTCTGAGTGTGTGTGTCTGTGTCTGAGTGTGTGTGTGTGTGTATGTGTGTGTGTGTGTGTGTGTGTGTGTGTGTGTGTATGTGTGTGTGTGTGTGTGTGTGTGTGTGTGTGTGTGTGTGTGTATGAGTGTGTGTGTGTGTGTGTGTGTGTGTGTGTGTGTGTGTGTGTGTGTGTATGAGTGTGTGTGTGTGTGTATGAGTGTGTGTGTGTGTGTGTATGAGTGTGTGTGTGTGTATTTACCTAATTGTATTTACCTAGTTGTGACTTACGGGAGAGGAGCTAAGCTCGTACTGTCCCGTCTCCATGACTGCTTTCATCTAACTTTTTATTGAAATTAAGAACGTTTCTAGCACACACCACCTCGCCCTCCAGGCCATTCCACGTCCTGATGCTTCTTTGAGGGAAGCTGAACTTCTTGATATCTCTTCTACAGGTGGCAGATTTTAGCTTCCTTCCGTGTCCTCTTGTATCTCTTTCGTTTAGAACAAGTAGATCTTCTCTGTCTATTTGTTCCATTCCATTCACTAATCTGAACAATGCAATCATATCGCCTCTCTCGCGTCTCTTCTCCAAGGTTGGAAGCTGCATCCTGGCTAGTCTCTCTTCGTATGGCAGATCTTGAAGTTCCGGAATCATCTTTGTTGCTACTCTTTGAACACGTTCTAGCTTTCTGAAGCCAAATTGACAATTCAGAAGCATTTCGTTATCTTCCAAAAATTTAGACCATTTGTTTTTTATTATTCTTTCGCATATTTTGGCTACCACACTTGTCAGTGATACTGGTCTATAGTTTGACGGCTCTTGAGAATCTCCTCCTTTGAATATGGGCACGATGTTCGCCCTTTTCCAATCATGCGGAACTCTTCCTTCTTTCATTGATGTACTTATTATGATGTACAGTTTATCTGTTAGCTGATTACTACACTTTTAATATCCAACCTGACACTCCGTCCGGTCCTGTGGCCTTCCTTCCATCTAGGGTCTTAACAAGTTCAATCACTTCCTTTACTGTAACCTGAACATCCTCCATTATCCTGAATTCTTGTATGGCCAATGGCCTTGTAAATTCCACTTCTTTTGTAAAAACTTCCTTGAAGCTTGAATTCATCACTTGAGCCATATCCTTGGGGTCTTCATATACCACATCCTCTACCCTTATTTTATCTATGCTCTTTCTGGTTTTCATTTTGCCGTTCACATATCTAAAGAAGAGTTTTGGTTCGTCTTTACACCGGTCTATTATATCATTCTCAAACTTCCTTTGCTCTTCTCTTAGAGTAGTCACATACTCGTTCCTTACTTGCTTATATTTATTCCACAGATTGGCTCTTTTACTTCTCCTCCACTTATTCCATGAATCCTCTTTCATCCTTCTCGCTGTTTCACATTTTCTGTTGAACCATTCATTTTTCCCAACTATTCTTGACTTCCTTTTAGGTACAAATCTCTTTTCTCCTTCTCTGTATATTTTAAAGAACTCATCCCATTTCTCTTGAACACTGGTAGCTCTGAAGAACAGATCCCAGTTCTCCTCTTGAAAGAACCTTCTCATTCCATCGAAGTCCGTCTTGCTGAAGTCTAATCTCATCGCATGATGCTCTTCGTACCTCATGGTCTCTGTTTCCTCTTCTACTATGAATTCAATAGTGGCGTGGTCACTCTTGGCTAATGGGCACTCCACCCGAACATTCCTAATTACTTCCGGTTCTTTGCTAAATAATAGGTCCAGTCTCGATGATTCTCCCTCACCTCCAAATCTTGTATCACTCTTTATCCATTGTGTCAGAACATTATCTATGGCCAGTTGTAGTAGAGTGAAACCCCAAGAAGACTCCGTTCCCTCAGTATACCACTCTTACCAGCACACCTCCTTGCAATTAAAGTCACCCATCATAATCACCTTATTGTCTCTTAGCATTTCCTCTAAGCTAACTTTTGTGTCGTTAATCATAACCTTGTATTCTTCGTTTGTCCAGGCGTTTGTTTTAGGAGGTACATAAGTCACTATGTAATGTCTCTTTGTGCCTTGGATGTTTTCAACACCAATTCTTAAGACCTCTGCTAGCCCCTCTCCATATTTTATTTCAGACACTCGTAGTTTTTTTTTTACTAGGAACATCATTCCTCCTCCTCTTATTTGTTCTGCTTCTTTTTCATAAATTGTATCTGCCTTGACCAATATTCTTTACTTCTAACTCCTCATACAATTTAATTTCAGTGAGGCCAATTATGTCAGGGCTTGCCTTTTCCAAATAGATATTTAACTCTTAATCCCGAGACGAGGCCATTTATATTGGTGTAGACCACTTTACAATTGTCCATCGATTCATTTAGTTTGCCACTGTGTCTTCTTCTCTGTTTAGGTACCACTTTTGGATCTTCATATCTAAGACCCTCCAATAGTAAACTTTTTTCTGATCCTCTGTCCTCTCGTCGTTTTTTGCCTACGCTTCCTCTTTTAGATCTTTGAATTCTTTCCTCTCTCCTTCGTTTAGGTCTTTTCTTATCCATATGTTCTTTGTTTCTTCATTTTGAGCCAGTTTCCATGCTCTTGCCCTGGCCATTTCAGCGTCTCTTTGGAATTTAAATTTTATTCTTACTGGTCTGTGACTTTCCTCTTTGAATTTTCCTACTCTGTGGAATTCTTCTATCTCGTCAATTAAGTCTCCATTCTCTTCTTTCACAATACCCATTAATTTAGTTACTTCTTCCTTCAGTTCTCTGTCTCTCACTGCTTTGTTCAACTCTTTCTTCTCTTTCATATCAAACACTATGATACATTTCTTTTTGTCTACAGTCTCCCTGACAATGGATTCGTTAGATTTTATCACTTTAACTACTTTTTCTGCAAGTTTTTTTTCGTTAAATTGTTCTTCAACTATCTTCTTGAAGTCTACGCTTTCTTCTTTTGCATTTTCACTTCCCTTTAACTGCTTCTCCAAAGACAACATTTTGCCTTCCACCGTTGCCATACCTCCCTCTTGAGCCTTGTGTGTGTGTGTGTGTGTGTGTGTGTGTGTGTGTATGAGTGTGTGTGTGTATGTATGAGTGTGTGTGTGTGTGTGTGTATGAGAGTGAGTGTGTGTGTGTGTGTGTGTGGTGTGTGTGTGTATGTGTGTGTGTGTGTGTGTGTGTGTGTCTGTGTGTGTGTGTGTGTGTGTGTGTGTGTGTGTGTGTGTGTGTGTGTGGTGTGTGTGTGTGTATGAGAGTGTGTGTGTGTATTTACCTAGTTGTGTTATACAGGAAAAGAGCCACACTTAGGCTCGTGCTGTCCCGTCTCTATATCTCTTTGCATCCAATTTTGTCTTAAAATCATGAATTGTTTTTGCACACACAATCTCATCATCGAGCTCGTTCCAGACAGTTATACTTCTATGTGGAAAACTTTATTTCTTAAAGTCTCTTCTGCATGCCCTCTTCATTAATTTCTTGCTTTGTCCTCTTCTACCACTGACGTCCCTGATCACCAAATCATCTCTGTCAATCATCTCCATTCCCTCGTGAATTTTATATAACTATTAAATATCCTCTCTGCCTCCTTCCTTCCAAGGTTATCAGTCCTAGTTCTCTCAATCTTTCCTCGTACGTGTGTGTGTGTGTGTGTGTGTGTGTGTGTGTGTGTGTGTGTGTGTGTGTGTGTGTGTGTGTGTGTGTATTTACCTAGTTGTGGTTTACGGGAGGGGAGTAATCTCATAGTGTCCCGTCTTTATATCTTACTTTATCCAACTTGGCTTTAAAGCTGTGTACACTGGTGGCGTTTACAATATCTCCACTTAATTCATTCCAGGTGTTGACCACTCTGTGCGGAAAACTGTACTTCTTGATGTCCCTGATACAACGCTCCTTCTTCAGCCTCTTTCCATGTCCCCTTGTACTTCTGGCCTCCAGATTTAACAACTCTCCATCAATTCTATCCAGGTTGTTCACCATTTTATAAACTCCTATCAAGTCCCCTCTCTCTCTCCTACTCTCAAGCGTAGGAAGTTCCAGTTTCCTCAACCTTTCTTCATATGTGAACTCTCTCAATTCCGGTACCATCTTGGTGGCTGCCCTTTGCACCCTCTCCAATTTTCTAATATTTTTCTTTGTGTGAGGGGACCATACAATCGCCGCATACTCCAATCTCAGTCTAATCATAGCGGTAATCAGTTTTCTCATCATATCGGCATCCAAGTACGAAAAAGCCATTTTGATTCTCCTTAGGAGACTACTCACTTCTCCCGTAATTTTATCTATATGCCTATCCGGGATTAAACTCCGCGTAATAGTCACCCCCAAATCCACCTCCTCCTTCGACTTTTTCAAACTAACATTTTTCATTTTGTAATTATAGTTCACTCTCCTTTTGCTTTTGCCAAATTCCATGACTTTGCACTTACTTAAATTGAATTCCATTTGCCACTTTTCACTCCATCTACCAATCTTATCAAGGTCCTCTTGCAATTTCTCACAATCTCTTACATTCTGCACTTTCCTCACCAATTTGGCATCATCGGCAAACAAGTTGATATGACTGTCGACTCCATCAACCATGTCATTTACATATATACCAAACATGATCGGTCCCAGCACTGACCCTTGGGGTACTCCACTAGTAACTTTCAACCAGGAAGAATTATTATTCCTTATTACCGTTCTCATTTCCCTCTCATGAAGATAATCCTTCATCCATTCCAACAATCGTCCTCCAATTCCTCCATACCTCCCTATCTTCCATAACAGTCTCTTATGTGGTACCTTGTCAAAGGCCTTCTTCAAATCCAGGTAGACCCCATCCATCCAACCATCTCTCTCTTGTACAACATCTATGACCCTTGAATAAAAAGACAACAAATTTGAGGAACATGACCTCCCTCTCCTGAATCCGAACTGGCATGTTGTCAACACATCATTTCTCTCCAGATATTCCATCCAAGTATTCTTTATAATCTTCTCACATATTTTTCCTACTACACTCGTCAAGGACACTGGTCTATAATTCAGTGGATCCTCTCGACTTCCACCCTTGTAAATTGGTACAATATTTGCTCTTTTCCAATCCTTTGGCACTTTTCCCTTCATCAACGACAACCTCACCAGACTATAAACTTTATCCACCAACTGATTTCTACATTCTTTCAGAATCCAATTTGAAATTCCATCTGGACCAGCCGCCTTATTTACATCCAAATTTTCCATCAATTTCATAACTTCCTCCTGACTTACTTCTATTCCTCTCAACTGGTTTCCGGTCAACTCCTCATCTGCCAAGTCAAAGTCGTCCTCTTCGGTAAATACTGTTTGAAACCTTTCATTCATCACCTCCGCCATTTCTTGTACCTCGTCATATTTTCTTCCATCAACCTTCAATCCAGTTATACCTTCACTTTTCTTCATTTTTCCGTTAATATGTCTATAAAATAATCTTGAGTCACTCCTACATTTTTCCATAATGTCCTTCTCATAATTTTGTTTTTCTGTCCTCAAAATCCTTACACATTCATTTCTAGCTTCCACATAACGTCTCCATGCAGTTTCCGTCTGTATTTTCCTCCATCTATTCCATTCACTCACCTTGCACTTTCTAGCCCTGTCACACTTAACATTATACCATTCTTTACCCTTTTTCAAATTTATTCTCCCTCTTGGAACATACCTGTCCACTGCAATATTGTATATCTTGACAAACTCATCCCATTTCACCTGTGTGTGTGTGTGTGTGTGTGTGTATGTGTGTGTGTGTGTGTGTGTGTGTGTGTGTGTGTGTGTGTGTGTGTGTGTGTGTGTGTGTGTGCGTGTGCGTGCGTGCGTGCGTGCGTGCGTGCGTGCGTGCGTGTGTGTGTGTGTGTGTGTGTGTGTGTGTGTGAGAGCACTGGATGTCTTCACAAATGGCTAGACTTGAGTGCTGCCTGCTAGCGAGCGAATGTGTGAGTGTGCCACCTGAGGACTTAGGAGGTGATGCGGGCCTTCGTATCTGGAGTGCGGGCTCCAAGTGAAATTTTTGTGTTCGAAACTGGATCTGTCTTCATTGTCTAAATTTTCTTTTGCTTATATATTTGTGTGCAATATACAAACATCTTATTTCTTACTTTAATTTGATGGAAATAATTGTAAACAATATAATATGCTTTTTACTTATTATATGGAAAAAGGGAACAATTGTATGTCGAAGCCACAACCATGCATTGAAACATCAACATCCAAACAGGTTTGAATGCCACATCTCGTTATTTTTTACAATTCTCTAATATATTACAATCTTTTTGCTTGTCTCTGGTGTTCTTCTATATTAAAAGCAATATATATAATATAACTCTTATGTATACGATCAACTATAATGGTCTCAAATATCTTACTTTCCTCTGATTTATTCAAAATATATACCCAGATTCTTTCTCATGAAAACACACACATCCGCTTCGGTCCACCCACGCAGAGGGCCCACATTTCGTTATTTTCAATACTTCCCTAATATATTTCAAGCTTTATGCTTGTTTTTGGTTAACTTTTATATCAAAAACAACATATATATTATAAATCTTATAATTTTCTACAACTGTTATGTTATGGTCTTGAACGTCTTACTTTTCTCTTATTTAATCGAAATATTATCCCGTTGAGTGTCTTCATAAATGAAGTTCTGAAGTTGAATGAATTGTGATTGGTTACATGACCAGAGGCCAAACACTCGCAAACGCAGAAATTCGTATCTTGAAAGTGTTTGCGATGTGTTGGTCAGAATTTGCCTAGTCATTGCATCTTGGCAAGTGGTCTTGACATTACATGTAAACGCCTATAATCTAATCAACAATTAAAAAATAATAGTAATCATAATAAAAAATTTCCAAGTAATAATCAATGATTAAAATATAATTATTGTGGTTATTTCTTAATAATTTTCATGTAACAATCTTATTAATCATCAAGTTTCTCCTTGGTACATCAGTGATGCACATACTTTTTCCAACATGTGTGACAGGCATGCCACCACCCAACATGTATGTATACATGTTTATCTGTTATGAACCTGGGCCCATACTTATAAAGAATTATGATATTTTCCCAATAGTGCGACTTAACTGAGCTATGACATTTCCCCATCTCAGTCACGGAGCTTCTGGGTGGGTCTCAGATAACAAAAACAACAAAACAACGCTACATTATAACAAGCATTCGGTTTGGATAACATGAAATTTAACCATTAAATGTCTTTAAAAATTCTGCATTATCAATATATCATGCAGAACGTCTCGCCTTTTACGGAAAAAATCTTAGGCGACGGCTGTGGTACTGGTGCAGCTTCAGCTATGTTCAATGTTATGATGCACGACAGTGTGCCTGAGACAAAAGTATAGTTGCTATTCCCTTCCACACCCAAACTAAGCTATGAGCGGGACTGTGACTGTTTTCCTAATAGTTATGACTTGTGCTCATTTTTTTCTGCCGTTTTCTGTGCTTATAACAGTCTGAGACAAAATCATTGCTTTATAGGTATAGGCCCTGGCAGCCGGCTATTTGTTCTCTCACTCTCAGTGAGTCAGTACTGTCCCTGACATGCAACAGGCTATCAGACACCTCTTTTGTCACCATGGGCCTGCCAATAGTTGATCACTTTCATGGCTCCCCTACTGCTGATCCAAATAGTCAACTTAGATTAAAGTGGAAGCACTGTGACAGACTAGTTAATGACAGTGTTCGTAGAATATCAAACTTCCATAGTCGTATGAAGGTAAGCTACTAGGCTTATTATTATTAAAGTCAAGTCGTATGGAAAAGCACATTGGATTTAACCCATTAAAATCCCAATAACTATACTTACAGTAATAATTTTGCAGTAGCTTGTAACAAAGATAAAAAGAAAACTGAACTTGACACGAGCCAGAAGTGATTATTGCCCACTGTGGTACCGGTATCTAATCTGAAAGATGACTGTTTACTTGGACTGGTGCTCTCAGTTTTGATTGTGAAGTTTTATCCATTTTATTATATAAAAAAGAAAATAAGTTCTGTAAAAAAAAAATTTCTGGATAAAATACAAAACACTATGACTAAAGACTTAACACACCAAAAAATATATCTCTGGCTCATTAATTGAATGCAGGAGAGCAAAAATTGGGAAAAAATATCCATTTTCAAAAAAAAATTTTTGCTATGGTCAAAATTGTTTCATGGTGACGCACAAGTAAATATGTAGAGACTTATGTATGGACAGCTTGTAGGACGACAGTGCACTAGCACTGTCCACTGGGCTATCAATCTTTAACCTTCTTGATAGCCCAGTGGACAGTGGTATATATATTGGTATTAAAACAACAAATAATCACAATTTAACATGATTATAGTCATAATCTTAAAAAAATAATCATAATCCAAAATAATAAAGATATAATAATCATAATCAAATCATAATCAGAAAATATGAAAAAAACAATAATCCTAATGAAATTATAATCACAAAAATAATCAGGACAGTAATCAAAATCAAATCATAATCATATTAGCTAATCATGCCCATGTCTGATATAAACTAATTAAATTTTTTTTTATTTGAACACACTGTTAACTCGTTCATTCAAAATTTCTTTGCTACACCTCTCTAAGTCTCACCACTATCAATAAGTTTGCATATCTCTAGTTTCTGAGCATAGGTGAGGCTTTTTTACTTGGTTGAACCTCTTTTCAACCTGCTGCTCTACTCTCAGGAATGATTGCTGGTTTTGTGAGTGGCATTGTTGGTAAGAATGGGTCAATGCGGGTAATACAGGTAACAACAAAATTAAGGTGGGAGCTCTTGTTTCACTGTGATCACAGAAAATACACGCACTTAATGAGGTGGCGAGAAGGGTAATATGTGGTGGGAGAGCATCAGCCAATTATAGGTGAGGAGATTCCGTGACATCAACCTGGCTTTTTCAAATCAGATTTAGCACGTGATAATGGGATTGATTGTACTGTAGTAAGAATGTGCCAGTTTTTTATATGTTTGTGATAGCAGAATGCGGGATAGCAGTGTGATGGGTGTATACGTTACCTTTATATCATCAGTCACTTTTGTTGCTGTTCAATTCTTCTCTTTTTCGTTTCTTTTCAACATCTGTTGCTTATGTACCATTTCATTATACTGTTGTCCTTTATTCTCTAAAATAACTTTTTTCCTCTGTCAGCTTATATAATTTTTCTGATCTGTCTCTTCCTTCAATTCCTAAAATTTTTGTCTTTTCTTCATATATATTCTTTTTAATAAACACTTTTTTACATTCTTCAATATCTCTGAGTCTTAAGTCCTTGCTTGGATCTTCTCTGTTTCAAACTGAGTTTTTAGTATAAGTTTAACTGGTCTAGCATCTCCTTCTATGTATGGACCTAATCTCATAACTTCCTCCTCAAATTTAGTTTCTTCATCTTAATAATTTAGTATTTATTTTTTTATAATTTCCATTATGTTTTTTGTTTTTTGTTTTTTGTTTACATCTTTATTTTGTAAGGTATCGCAGAAATACCAGGGAAAGATTCTTTCTGTGATAATACAATTTTGCAGTACAGTAGAATGGTCATTTAAATTAATTTTCTTATGGATAATGATAATGTTTATGTTTTTCTGTATTTTTCTTTATTGTACGATGTATAATTACATGGATTTGTGTACAAACAAGAGCAAAAATTTGACTAAGATCACAATAAGGTTAATGATTCCAATTTTGTGAATTCATGTCGACCAATTTACCGCAGAATAGAAGGGAACACTGTATCCATAACCCTTGCTGCCAGTTGGCTTACTGGCCTCTGCCCGTTAGTAGCGCGAGTTTAGATTTTTTTATAATGATGCCTCATTTTTCTTTGTTCTCTTTGATGTTTAGAGAGAGAGGCTACATGCTGCCACTGCCTCAATGCACATAACATTGCAAATTCCTTTGAGGACAGTGTTATGGCAGCATTTGGGTAATCTTTGGCCACTCGACAACCAAAGAAAAATGGCCAGCTGATGTCGGGACTCTAACTCGAGACTCTAAGTTTGCTATCCCGAACACTAGCCACTGGACTATCACCTCCCCAATCAGCTCACATTAATGGATAAAATTAAGTTGCTGTGTTAGTAATTAATTTTTTAAATAACTATGTCTTAACCTGTATTGAATCTGGTAACTGTAAATGTGATAATGCTCATTGAGATTTTCAAAAACTGTGACGGAAAGAAAAAGCAGGGAGCAGATGGTGAAAGACAATAAAATGGAAAAGCAAGATAGATTGTGTCAGTCAAAAATAATCCTGGAAACCTCCTTATGACTGTTATGCTCTGCAGTGCGCACTTCATGTCAGATAATATTTGTGTAGTGACGGAACAGTCCACATTGACCAAACTCCACCAGGACCTTGGTGATCATTATGATCCAATTGGTAAGATGTTGGTATGTTGAGTGTACTGCCAGGTATTTGATACTGCAGCCCTCTCACAGCTACCTTATCTCCTTTAGATCAATTTCTGTTTCAAAACCCGAGGCATTACGGTGGTGAGCAGCTGTGAAGATCTCTAGTAAAGGCGTTGTGCCACTAGGATCTCATACCTGGCCAAATTTGAAGAGAGAATGCTACCAGTAAAAAATTAGAGAAAATCAAGTCATATCTTTTATGTTCAAGGAAATGTTAGAAAACTTAGAAATAACAAATTTATCTGAACAGGACAGTCAATCTTGACCAAACTCCACTTGGACTTTAGTGATCATTATGGTTTGATTGGTAAAACGTCTGTGTATTGAGTGAGTGGCTCTGTGGTATCGTGCTCGGCTCGTGACCTAAATGTTGCAAGTTTGAACTTGGCTCACAGCAGCTTAACTTGGTGAGAGAGGTAATGCTCTTTCCTTAACCTTAGCAGAACTATATGGTTTATAGTTACCTGGTTCGAGGGATTATTTAATCACCTTTTAATTATTGTTTGGTTAGAGCTCTTCCCTGCTACTGGTATCATGTAACCCAGTACAACCAGCCACATGGTCAGGTTATCAGGAACTAAACTGGCTCCCCCCACTGGACCATACCAGTGAGAAGGGTGTGCTGGATATCTTGATGGATTAAAAACAAGACCATACAAAGGGCAGATGAACTCACCGTTTTGAGTCGATGGCCATCCGACCCCAGCTATGGGTGAAATAGTGAATCAGCTGGGGACCACTCCCTCATGGTTTCTGCGTCCCTGTCTGTGGCTACGAGTCAGCCCAGTCCTGATCTGGCTGGTTGGGATGGGATTTGTATCTCCTACCAGGAAAATTATTTCATCGTTACAAACAGTACGAGGGCTAAAGTCTGGGGTTGAGGCTACACTCGTAGACGAGGCTATGGCTATGACCCCAATCCGATTTTGCTGACCACTTTGATGCCCAGGCATCAGGGGACCCTGGTCATACAACGGGTGCAGGGCAAAGCCTATGGCCTATGGGCTATGAGTATTGTGGGAGGACCACTTTGCCCTGCTTTTAGTTCTGGGGATAACAGAGAGGCAGCAGAAGCGGCGTCTGCCCATCGAACCAGCCCTGGGGTAAATCTCCAGTGAGTTCTGTGTGTGAGCTCCTGCAAAATCCTGAGCCTCTCAGAGGACCACCGACTACTTTATTATTGGATGAGCTCAGTAAGCTGACGGTGGATATAATGAAACTCCGAGATTAGGAGGCCTGGTAGTGGCGAGATCAGTAGCAGAGGTTTTACTTACTGTTGATACAGCATGAGCAATGGTGCCCATCTCAAGGGAGTAGCTATAGGCATCTCCAGTAGACTGCAGCCATCCATTGTTGAGGTTACTCTGGTTGATGAGCAGATAATGTGATTGAAGCTGAAGCACATCTTGTTGTATGATGCTGATGAGAGGGAATTGTTCTACCAAGATGTATGAGGCTGGCAAGATGTTCTACACCAACTTGACTGCCTACTGGACTTGTCCCCCAACTCGGACACACTTATTGTTTTGCCACTTCAATGCTGCCACTGGCACTGAAAGAGTTGGCTATGAGTTATGAGTTGTCCCCGGGTTGTTACTGATGCAAATTCGCAATCACTTGCTAAGACCTGAACAGTCAGGGTTCACACCTGGTAGGTCAACAACTGACTGTATCCTGGTGTTTCACATACTAGTGGAGTGCCAACGTGAGTTTCAACAGGGGATGCTCACAGCCTATATTGGTTTCAAGAAGACATTTCATTCAGTGCATTGCGAGGCACTCTGGGATCTTCTGTGCTTTCACAGGATTCCTGCTGGGATTATTAGTATACTAACTGGGCTGAGAGTGCTGTAAAGTGTGCAGGAGGCGTGTCCAGCTTCTTTCCTGTGAATATGGAAATGAGGCAGGGATGCGTTCTTGATCCATTACTTTTCAACACCTGTATGGGCTGGTTACTGGGCAGAGTTGTAGACAAAAGTCATTGTGGAGCATCTGTCGGCAATACCAAAATCACTTATCTTGTTTTTGCTGACGCAGTAATCTTCACCGAGTCACTAGAGCAGTGTTTCTCAACCTTTTTACCCTTGCGGAACCCTTAAAATAAATTACATGTCTCAAGGAACCCTTGCACAAAAAAATTATATACCATATTTTCTCTTTTTTTTCATCGTAGTTCACGTGTCACTTAGCCCACTTGACCTCCAGGCGAGTAGGAATGGAGCCAAATTAATTACTCCAGCCACATACATAATATTCCCAGTCAACCTGATTCCACCCAATTTGTAACCCTGACCTCTCTCCATGTGTACTAGGATATGTGCCGCACAGATCAGATTTAATATATATATATATATATATATATATATATATATATATATATATATATATATATATATATATATATATATATATATATACAGTGGAACCTCGGACCTCGAACATAATCCGTTCCGGAAGGCTGTTCGAGGATCGAATTGGTCGAGGATCGAAACAAGTTTTCCCATACGAAATAATGTAAATCGTTTTAATCCTTTCCAAGTCCCCAGATGCTTACCTATTTAATTTCTTTTACGTTATTTCATACGTAAAATTGCATGGTTAAACAGTAAATAAGACATTGAAAATAAAACAATACATAAAATATTGCAAAAGAAGACTAAATTAAACCTTATTCGATATTATTTACCTTTTTGGTGGCGAATTTTTGGCGCACGTAGATGATGGTGAGGGAGGGAAAGGGAGGATGGAACTTATTGCTTGGATAGGGAGTCCACGCATGTGTGATGTAGCACACATACGCATGCACTAATCTAATTGTATAAAATGGCAAAACTACAAGTGTGTGTGTGCGGGGAAGGGAGAGAGGGGGGGAAAGGTGTGAGGCTAGCTATCAGCTGATCAGCTGATAGCTAGCCTCGCACCTCCCTCCCCATAGCCCCCGTCCCCTCCCAACCTATATAAATTCGCGTTACAATCTGTATGTATGTGTACTAGGCTGGTGTCACAGTTGATTGATTTTTTTTAGTGTTATTTCATACGTAAAATTGCATGGTTAAATAGTAGATAAGACACAGAAAGTAAAACAATACATAAAATATTGCACAAGACTAAGCTGAACTAAATTAGATATTATTTACCATTTTAGTGGTGAATCTTTGGCGCACGTAAATGGTGGTGAGGGAGGGAAAGGGAGGATGGAACTTATTGCTTGGACAGGGAGTCCACGCATGTGTGATGTAGCATACATACGCATACACTAATCTAATTGTAAAAAATAGCAAAACTACAAGTGTGTGTGTGTGTGTGTGTGGGGAGGGGGAAGGGAGGTGCGAGGCTAGCTATCAGCTGATAGCTAGCCTCGCTTTTCCCTCCCCCTTGCCCCCATCCTCTCCCAACCTACATAAACTCGCGTTACAATCTGTATATATGTGTACTCGATTGATTTTTTTAATGTTATTTCATAACATTAACGCCGAGGCCTCCGCTAAGCGGTGGCCTATTGCTCAGCCTCCGTCGGCCAGCTTCCCTTCATTCGGCTACATTCGGGTTGGTCGAAGTCCAAATTTTGGTCGAACTCCGAAGCAAAAATTTCCTTGAATTTTTGGTCGAGGTCCGAATTGTTCGAGATGTGAGACGGTCGAGATTCAGAGTATGGATCCTTCACCCAATCATATGCCTGCGTTGAAAGGGAAGGAAAGTAATTTCCAATTCTGATACATAATTCCTCCAGGTGGGATTCAATAAGACTAGAAATTTTCTGATATCCCTCTTCACTTTTAAGCCTATGAAGTAGCGGAAACATCTCAAGATTTCCTTTTGCTACATGATTTTCCACATTTACTTTTCTTTTAAATGCAAGGATCTTATCACTTGAAGTCAGTATATTTTCTCTGGGGCCTTGCAGTGATTTCTTCAGTTGATTCATGTGATGAAAAATATCTGATAAGTAACTTAGCATCTGCAGCCATTTTTCATCTTCAAAGCACTTAGCAAAATCTTGCTTATTGGTTTCTTGAAAGTATTTCTGTAACTCATCTCTCAGCTCAAACATCCTATTTAGAACTTTTTCTCTACTCAGCCACCAGATTTCCGTATGTAGCAATAGATTTCTTTGTTCATGTAAAAAGGTTCTGAGACTCTGTTGGAATGATTTTTCAGTATATTTAATCAGTTATATAATTTCCATACATATATTGTCTTATATTCTTCACATATTAAGTGTTCAATGATAGCCTCTTAAGTTATAATGCCTTCTTAGAAGTAATTTTTCAGTCATCAATTCTGAGAGAGATGAGATGTACAACCTCACCCATCTGAGTCTCAGCGGCAACTCAGGAGGTTCCCCCTCTACCCCCACACAGAGCGAGAGCGGTGTTCTCATAGAAAAATGTTTATAAAATTGTAAGATTAAACGAATACTTAAAGTGTGAAGTTTGATCGTAATTTCACGAACATTTAAACTGCGTCACTGAGGTATTAAATGAGATGTCCGAAGCGCTCGCCGAACGTCAGTCCTTCAGAGAGTAGGTTTGAGGAAGCAGCCATAATGTAAGCAACGGGTAAAACCGCAGCCATAATGTAAGCAACGGGTAAAACCCCGACAGAAGACTACGAAAAAACAGGGAGGGAGAGGGAGGGCATTTAATACCTCAGTGACGCAGTTTAAATCTTCGTGAAATTACGATCAAACTTCACACTTGGTAAGTATTCGTTTAATCTTACAATTTCACTTCACGACATTTAAACTGACGTCAGCAAGGCATGTAAATGAGAGCTTTAGAGTGATTTCTCAAACCTAAAGAAAAAACCCAAGAGCTTTAGCGTGGCACAACTTGATGCTCAGGAGAATAAAACGTCCTGAGGTCAAAGGAAAACTTAACCTTATATTCACTGTAACAACCACCAATAACAACAAAAACAGGAGTTTTATCATATAACTATGTACGAAAATTAATTACATACAACACGGTTCCACAAAGTTGAAGTTTGACAAACAAACAAAATTCAGTGTCTTCATTACTATGCAATAAACAAAATTACATACAGAGGTAATATTTTCACAAAGTTGGAGCATCACTGCCCCCAGATAACACTACATTTGCAAAGTCCCCCCATTTGCCTATAGGTCTCCTATAGAATCTTGCAAACGTTGATTCTCTGGACCAGCCAACGGAAGACAAAATAGTAGCAAGAGGTAGCTTCAGCGCTGCCTTACTTGATGAGGCTGACCTGGTGGAATGAGGTGAAAACAAGATGAGGTCAATGCCAGCGGCTGCCATTAAATCCCTAGTCCAGCGCCTTAATGTGTCTCGAGAAACCATCTTTATAGGAGGTTTTGTAGTCAGAGGAAACCTAGTTATTGGCCCCCTAATGTCCCTAGTTCTGTCCAAATAATTTACAATGGTAGTATGAACACATAAAATTTTTTCAGTAGCATAAGGCTCAAAAACCAGTTCAGACATATGGCAACCAGGCCTAGATGTTTTTAGAGGGTCACCTACCCTGAAAGAAACTCTGGAATTCGTAATGGACATGTTCCTGATGTCCAGTAAATGTGAAACTTGACCATGCTGACCAGAGAGCAGTAACATTAAAGCTGTTAATTTTCTAGATAACTGAATAAGTGACAGCTCCTCATTCGGTCCTAGACTCTTTATGTGAGAAAGCATTAACTCCAGATCCCAGGTGGTATGGCAGCGGGAAAAAGACGGCCTCTCCTGGAAAACCGCTTTCAAGAACCTACTGACTAAGGGATGTTGACCTGCAGGCTTGCCATCAATTGTCGCTATGGCCGAGATGGGGGAACGAACGGCCTTTGTTCTTCTGAAACTCTCGCAAGAGATGGTCTAACAAGAAACTTAGAGATGGGTGAAAAGGATCAATTTTTCCTTTGAGACAAACTGATGATATGTGACCCATACTGTAGTTTTGTGCTTTTTCGCCATGAATGAAGGAGAAATTGGGCAACTTCTCGCGAAAGGCCTTGGTCTTCGAAGGAATGCCCGATAACATCATCGCAGTTAACACTAACTTGTGAGCCTGCGGATGTGTGCAAGAGGGATCTTGAGTCAGATGGGATGGTGAGAGAGAAGAATTGGAGCCCGAGCTAGTAACTGAAGGGCTCTTGGGAACCACGCTTGGGTTGGCCAAAGTGGCAGAACTGCAAACAGAGTAGCCTGGTCTTCTTGGAGTTTTTTCAGTACTCTGGCGATTTGACTGAAAGGGGGAAAGGCATATAAACTTTTGTTGGCCCAGTCAAATGTGAATGCATTAATAAAAGTAGCGGAAGGGTCTGGTTTCCAAGAAACATAAATCACCACTTGAGCATTAATCCGAGAAGCAAACAAATCAATATCTGGTGTGTAAAAGATCTGACAGAGTCTCTTGAAAAGATGGGGCTTTAACATCCATTCTGTGTCTAAGTTTTTTATCCTGAATTCTTTATCTGCCTCAACATTATGAAGTCCCTTTATATGTTCTGCTGACAGGAAAATGTTGCGCGACTCGGCCCAGGAAAAATTTTTCTTATTAAGGCTGAACTTAGTGCTCCCACATCGATCTAAACAAGCTATAGCAGTGGTGTTGTCTGAACGAAGACGAATATGAGTATGTCTGTAATCCTTGCACAGGGACTGGAGACCCAAAAGGATAGCCTTTAATTCCAGACAATTGATGTGATATATAAGATATATATTAGCAGCATCCTGATAAACCTAACAATTCAACATAACTTAACTAAACCCAACTTAATAAAATTGATGCAACCTGACCTAAAAAATTAATAGATATATAAATGTGTGGCTCTGAAACTAAGGTTTGCACCAAAAAAAAAATGCAGCATAAAAAAAGTCATTTGATACAATTTAGAAATAAGAAAATAGTGCGATTGTATATCTTAAACAATATATTTTTCAACAAGACAAATATAAATTTCATTGAATTATTGCATTTTCTTGAAGACAACAACGACTTTAACTATATAGTCGATAGTAGGGAGGTAAGGTAAAGTACAGGCACATGTTGTAGCTGCATGTAGCTGCAGGCGCTCATCTCCCATCATATCGGCCTTGAGCATGTTTTCAGTTTACTTTCCCAGGTTCCTTTAGGTACCCATTTATCGACAATCCTGATTGGGAGGATGAAAAGCTGGGTGAGCTGTCCACTGACAAAATGGAGGGAGGAAGGCTATGATGAATTGGGAAATTATGTGGTATAAGAGGATGTTGTCAAGGAAAATCTTAGTGTATTGCAAACTAAGCTAACTACCATACAATGTCCTAACTGCCATTTACAATCTCATAACTGGCATTTAACATTGTAAGGCATATCAAAACTAAACCTAATCTATTTTATTTTAAGAGGATTCTATAGAACATTTTACAAATCTTTCATCATATCATTTTTTGAGTGAATGAAAGAAGAAAAATGATCTATATGAATTGTTCACTATGTATTATATACCTACTTAAATAATATTTTGGCCAGCATTGACTCTTGCAGTATATTGTAGTATGTAGATCAATTATTTTAGCCTTTAGTTTTATAATGCTTCTTGCACTGCATTTTGTGCCCCAATACCCATATTTTATCATATTTACAGGAAATATACCAGAGGACCATCTTTCTCCAGACATTGATCCATCTGTCTTTGCCTACAAAAAATCCCCACTAAAAAGAAAAATTCACAAGCATTGCAGTGGTAATACAACTGGCAATCAATTAAACTGAAAATTGAGACAAATCAGATACGATTCGATGCAAGCAAGGATCTACTACAACAGTCTGGTTCACTACTTACAAGTTCCACTACACCATTATATGATGTGTAAACATTACAGATCATTGTAATTCAGATAATGATACATGTAGCATCACATTAGATTTGCTTAACTGATGTGCATAGGGTAGGGATTCTTAATCACTTGACCATTGACCAAGAATTTCAGATATTAAGGAAAGAATTAAATGAATGTAAAAATAAGTTCAAACATTAATCTTGATGAAGAATCATTCAAAGATGGAAAAAAGTAGATTATACTAGCCTTCCCTCTTTTGCCTTATTAATGGGAGTTGTACAACTCATTTCTCCATCCACAAAAAGGAAGCCTGTTTCAGCATTTCAGCAACTAATTCTTATCCTGATGAGGCTTCATTTGAACCTGCAATTTAAAGATCTTGGTTATCAGTTCAATATTCTTTATGCAACATCCTCTCAGATGTGATTGATATTTTGTAGGTAAAGGAAAGGAAAGGTAAGGTAAAGTTGGGGCATACGTTGTAACTGCGTGTAGCTGCGATTTATTTAAATTTAAAGATCTTGGTTATCAGTTCAATATTCTTTATGCAACATCCTCTCAGATGTGATTGATATTTTGTAGGTAAAGAAAAGGAAAGGTAAGGTAAAGTTGGGGCATACGTTGTAACTGCGTGTAGCTGCGATTGCTCATCTCTCATGTGTATGTGAAACTTATACAAATAATCTTATTTTGGCCTGAAAGAGAAGAGGTAAAAAGAGTTATACTTAAATCATTCAAGGAAACATTTCCTAAATATATTGGCATAATTGACCATTTTGAAAGTTTTATTGAAAGATCAAAGATCTTAAGGCCAAAGACCTGGCCTAATTATAAGAGCCATAATAGTCCAATTCATTATTGAAATTTCTCCTCAATGGTCAGTAACATTTATTTCTATAAAATATGGAGGTTGCATCTCAGATAAATGCATTGCAGAATAGAGTTGATTATTCATGAACCTTATTCCACATGTCCTCTTAGCAGACAGGTTTCTACATCAATGACAGTGTAGCATTATGTCGGTGCAAGTTAGAAATGCCTGCTTGTTGAAAAAGTTGAGCATGATGGAAATTTAGGATACCAGAGATCCTGCATCTCAATGTATTCATGTAGAACGTGTCATTATGATCTTGAAGATTAAATACACTTTGCTTCAGGATACCTTTCCAATCACAGTACTCTAGAATTATCCTATATTGAAAGTAACATTACGTGATAGATGCGTTCACGTTGCTTGTGCATTAGTTAACATATGTCCATCCATTGTCCTATTTTGATGAAAATTGGTGGTGATGGCCTTTTAATTACTATATTTCATTAAACGGTTGTCTCACTAGGATCTTTCTTATCCATTTGCATTTGCTATTTGATAATACTAACAAATCACTCAATTTACATTAGGCTGCCTTATGAATTTCAAGAAACAGATACTTATATGTGTTCATTAAGGAATTATAATAAACATTAGTTTACAAAGTTCTATTGAAATTTTTTTTACATGAGTAATCAATTGAGTGAAGTGATCGCCTTTGGTTGAAAAAGAATCAAGATCTCGTAAATGAGAAGTTGAAAAATATTCAAATTTGTGGATTGTCAAAAAATAGGAATGTGAATTGTAGAATGAATGAAAGACTGTGTATGATCATTTAGAAGAAATTCCCGCATTTGCAGAGAACTAGAGTGAAATCGATAAATATTTTGTATGACATTTGAAAAAAATATGAGAAGAAAGCTGAAGGATACAAGGAATGCCTATTAATTTACTTATTTTCATACTTCATTTTTACTTTATACTTCATTTATTTTGGTACACACAGTGAAATAGTGTGATATTGCAATTTGCACCACAACATCTCACCATCTTGAAGTTGGATGCAATTATCCAACCCGCTCTCTGTTGGTACCACACACAAGATCTTCTCTGCTTCCACATTAAATTTGCGATTAGATTAATCTGAAAATATTTGGTAATGAAATTTACAAATATTTCAATAACACAACCTTATGGTAAAAATCTTCTGTAAAAAAAAAAAAAATGAAATGTGAAGAAATAAAACTAGTATGTGAAACCACTGGATGACCCATAACCCTTCAGAGACAAGCTATGGCTACTTTGCCATCCATCTCTTGCCCCCAAAATTAAATTGTTCAATATATAATAAACTGTAACTGCTGCAGGCTTATCTTTATGTTTTCAAACACATCAAGAGCTCTACTTAAAATTTATAAGATTAAACGAGTACTTACCAAGTATGAAGTTTGATCGTAATTTCACGAACATTTAACGATGTCACAGTGGTGCACAATGAGAGACGCTCTACTACCATTTCACCATCAGTCCGTTTAGAGAGTAGGTTTTAGGAAGCAGCCACCAACTACCACTGAGAGCCCATGTCCCAAAGTGAACTCTGTGAATAGATAGGGCAGGGAGGGAGGGCATTGTGCACCACTGTGATGTTAAATGTTCGTGAAATTATGATCAAACTTCATACTTGGTAATTACTCGTTTAATCTTACAATTTCACGTCACAATATTTAACTGACGTCACAGCAGTACCCAATGAAAGCTTTAGAGAGGTTCTTAAAACCTACCAAATCACACAAAATTCAGAAAAAGGTAGTCAGTGTGGAAAAGAAAATCCATAGGAACAAAGTAAAGCACAACACTGTATTTCAGAAGATACAAAACATTAACAATTATCAAAAATATTGTGAAACACAGCCCCACAGAAACATGAAAAGAAAAATCACCCATCACCCATACCAAAAATGGGGTCAAAGAACCCTCACATTAAACCCTGAGCAGAGGAAAAGGCTAAACATTCTATGACAAAACTGCCCTCGCAAACTGGCCATGCTGAGCAATAGGCTTCTGGTAGTGTTGTGTAAAGGTCGACTCTCTGGCCCAACCAATGGTGGAGACAATCGTGGATAACAGCAAAACCAGGGCCGCCTTGCTGGACGATGCAGACCTAGTGGAATGGGGAGAAAAGATAGTAAGGTCAATGCCAGCAGCCCCCATCATATCTCTCACCCAACAACGCAAAGTATCACGAAAGGCCAACCGTACTGGAGGTCGTATTATCAAGAAAAACCCAGTAAGCGGCCCTTGGATGGTCGTTGTCCTATCAAGATAATGCTGAATAGTGTGCACAACGCATAAGCGGTTGTCATGCGGATAAGCCTCAAAGACCACTCTTGACAGATGAACCCCAGGACAGGAAGTTTTCAGCAGATCGCCAATCCCAAAAACAACCTGAGTCTCAGAGACAAACAAATTTCTTGTGTCCAGCAAATGCAAGGTCTGGCCACGTTGGCCAGACAACAAGAGCATAAGAACGACCAAATTTTTTGGATAACTGAGGAAAGGACAAATCCTCCGTGAAACCCAGACTGCAGATATAATCCAGAACTAGCTGAGGATCCCAAGTTGTGCAGAAGCGGGGAAAAGACGCTCTCTCCAGGAAGACTGCCCTCATGAAACGGGAAATTAAAGGATGTTGGTCTGCAGGACGTCCATCAATAGTAGCAACTGCAGAGATGCCAGACCAGATAGTGTTCATAGAGCTGTACCCGCGGCCTGTACCCCGTTTAAATTCTGACAAAAGATAGTCCAGAAGGACATTCAGAGGTGGTTGAAACGGATCCACTTTCTTGCCGAGGCAAAATGACAGCCAGCTGTTGATACGCGGCCCATATTGTGCCTTAGTGCTAGATCTCCAGGACCAAAGGAAAAACTGGGCAACCTCTGTCGAAAGGCCTCGACATGTGAACGCTTTCCGGAGAGCACCATCGCTGTCAAGACCAACCCCAGCACCCGAGGGTGTGCAAGAGTTGGCTGTTGCGGTAAAAGCAGAGGATAGCGTGGAAGCAAGACTGGATCGACATCCATCATCCGATGGATGACATCCGACATCCATCGACTGCCAACATCTGAAGGGCCGCCGGAAACCACACCTGAGTTGGCCACAGTGGGAGAATCATCAGCGCCGTCGCCCCGTTGTCCTGCAGTTTCTGGAAAGTCCTGGATATCACACTGAAAGGTGGAAAAGCATATAAACTCTTCCGACCCCAATCCAAGGTAAAGGCATTAATGCACATAGCAGATGGGTCTGGCCTCCAAGAAACATAGTCAGGTAACTGAGCATTTATCCGTGTAGCAAAAAGATCGATATCAGGAGTATAAAAACGCTGACAAACCATCCTGAAAATACGCGGCAGTAACATCCACTCACCATCCATCCTACTGACTCTATAGACTCTGTGTCTGCTGTCACATTGTATAAACCCTGTACATGCTGTGTCGACAAGGTAATACCCCTAGAAGCAGCCCATTAAAAAATCTGTTCTGTAAGAGCATGAAGCGTAGGTCGTGTGCTACCACAACGATCAATACATGCAACCGCAGTGGTGTTGTCAGAGCGAAGTCTAATATGAGAGCCATTCTTATCCCGGCAAAGTGACTGCAAGCCCAACAGAATGGCCCTTAACTCCAAAGAGTTTATGTGATCCAGCTCCTTGTGGGCCCAGTGACTTCCAGTTGTAACGTCTCCCATCGAAGCACTCCAGCCAGTCAGGCAGGCATCCGTAAACAGCTGACAGGTTGGAGAAGAAGAGCGAAGCGACCTCTCTTGAAAATCTACATTAGTCACCCACCAAGTGACTAATTCCCGGGCATGAGCATCTAAAACAACGCGGGAATGATGGGAATGATAATCGCCATAGGACCGAGAGAGACCCCTGTTACGAATAATCTCCAGGTACCTGTAACGGAGAGGAGCTAACTCTACAGCAGGAGGAAACCAGGAACTCACTGGAGAGGTTACTGCAGCTTTGGCCCATGCATCCCCCTCCCCTGGAGAGGCCGCTGGCCTAAAAAAGGCCGGGACTGGTGGGGAGCCTGAGAGGACTGGCGAGCCAGACGGGAAGAGGGAGTGAACCTCCGGCCTGACACCTTGGAAGGTCGGAAGGACGGCCGGCCGGCTGGAGATCCACAAGGCAGGGCGCTTTGTGGATCTCCTCACACTTTCTGGCCACGTCGAAAGGAAAAAGTTCATCCTCTCCGACCTCACACTCCCACTTGTATAGGTCAACCATGGCAGAGTCACAGACATGGATCCAGGCAACGTCCTTCCTCAGCTGGTTTATGTAATTCACTGCTGAAGTAAGAAGCCGAAGACAACTGTTAAGGCCATCCAGGTAACAATGCAAACTGTTGCTCTTTTTCTTCCCAATATCACTTACATACATGGCAATGGGGACTAAGGCCCTTGTCAGTAGGCCGTTAGTTTGAGAGCTTGCTATCCACAAGCCTTCTATTTAAACTCATGGCTTTAGTTATAGCTGCGTTGGTCATCAGGACCTTCAGGTTTGGTAGGTTACTTGGGAGCTTGATCTTTCTGCATGTCAACTTGACACCCTCAGACAAGGGCCGACGGCGAAGGCTGAGGTTGAGGATGGAGACCAAGCCGTCCGATAGAGGCTCACCCTTCTCCTCCTCGCCTTGGAAGTGGCCAGAAAAGTCTTCCAAAGCTCTCAAAAAATCCTCATCCACACCCTCGTCACAGGTGAGTTGATCCAACCCATCACAGTCCCAGGAACGGTCCCCGTCTCGTCCTCAGAGGAAGAGAGAGCCTGGAAACCGCTGAAATCGTCAACAGAGCCAAACGATCCTCCAGACTGTGTAGGGGCTTTGTCCAGCTTGTCAATGAGGCCGGAAATGAGAGTAGACAGCTTGTCCAAGGCAACACCCTCTCCAGGCACAGGAGAGTGCTCAGCTGACGTGAGGGCCTGACTCGGCCCCGCACGTGAAGGCAGCGAAGCGCAAGCCGCAAGGTGGAGGAGGGAGTGTGGAATCATCCACCAATGACCAACTCCTCTTAGCAGACTTATCTAAGTCGTCCTTCTCCAAGCTCCCATGCTTCTTGCTACCCGAGGACGAAGAAGAGGGATGCCTGGGTGGTAGGAAAGACTGTTCCATGGCCGACGTTAAACTGTGCAACAAGAGAGACAAGAAAGGGTCAGATAAACACCATATGTTGTCTCCTTAGGGCAGTAGGAACCAACCCACAGCTCCAAACTTCATAGTAAATAATACACATGGCAGTAAATGCATCCGTAGATCCCAGATATCTTTCACCCACAGTCAACTTAGGACTGTATAGGAGAAAGCTTACCAGGCAAACTTCAACTGGGGAGAAGCGAAGCAGCTTACGTGTTGACTGTGGGGAGGTAGACCATGAACTAATGGTGGAATGATAGTAGAGCGTCTCATTGGGTACTGCCAACGCCATCTGTATGTAAAAGCCTTAGCCCTAGAGGCGGGAAGTTTTGATGATGTCACGATCGGCGTCCGGCGGACCGGCGGCAGTTGCAGTTGTATTTGAATTATTGTGCTGAGTGGATGCGCTCGTCATGCATGAGGTCCAACAACAATGTCACTCCATACAAGGTGAGAAACTTATTTATTTGTGTGTGTGTGTGTGTGTGTGTGTGTGTTTTCTCTGTGTGGACTACGAATTATAAATACTATCATAATAACGGAGTGAATATTTTGAATAACGTCAGATTTATATTGCGCTGTATATCCATGTACATTCATTTTGTGGCCAATAAACATCTTATCTATCTGTGTGTGTGTGTGTGTGTGCTATGAATATCAACATGTCTGTTATCATTCCAAAAGACCGTAGGATGAATCTTTGAGGTTAATCTTGTAATTTGGGCACCGGTATTATGTCTTATTAATCTATTAATAATGTGATAAACCAATTTATTCTCAAAATATTCGAAACATATATCAGTCATCTATCAAAATTTTTTTTATTATAATGTCCAAAAGTGTCGGGACAAAGTCTTATCCCCATGGTTAACCCTTTCAATACAGGAAGATTTAGACCAAAGACGGAGGAGTTTTAAACTTGTTAGTCTAAAAAGTGTTTTTAAGCTTGTTAGTCAACAAAAGGGTATTATAAAGCTTGTTTGTCTAAAGTTGAAGATGATTTAAGCTTGCTGATTAAGCTAAGGTAAGACGCAGTCCTAGCTTCCAAAAGGCTGCCCCTTCAACACTGGATGGGGCAAAAGAAGGGTGTGTTTTAAGCTTGCTGGTCTAAAGAGCTTGGTAGTCTAAAGGAGAGGGTGTTTTGAGCTTGCTGATTAAGTTATGATAGGATGCAAAATAAATATCTGTTTTCAAGAGAATGAATGTATTCTGAAGGAGAGGATGTTTTGAGCTTGCTGATTAAGATATGATAGGATGCAAAATAAGTATCTGTTTTCAAGAGAATGAATGTTTTCTGAAGGAGAGGGTGTTTTGAGCTTGCTGATTAAGTTATGATAGGATGCAAAATAAGTATCTGTTTTCAAGAGAATGAATGTAATAACTGATGATGAAAGGTCTTACGAATTTTCTTTTTGTTGAGGTGATTGAAATATAGCTTGACAATACGTATGTTAATTATCACTTTGTTTGTAGATAGATTGAATCCATTGCAAGACACTACCAATTTCCTGTATCTCTAGTTGGCTGGCATCAGAATGCAGTTCGTGGACAGAGGAACCTGTGAGTGACTGCTCCTCCTGACATCCACTTTTCACAAGTTCCTCCTCTGAAACAAATATAAGTATTATGAAACCAAGTAGCAATAGTAAACTACATTACGTCCAATAAGCTATGATATACTACGTCAGATTCAAATTAAATAATATTTATCAGGTCTGGCTAATTCTTTTAGAGTAAACTTAAAAGACCGAATCCCAAACAACACGATTTAAGCCACACACACACACACACACACACGTGTGTTGGAGTACTCCGCGAATTTTGCTGAATTCTGCAGAGAGGACGTGCCAAAGCCTAGATATGTATATTGCAGGGGGAGAGTGGGGTTTTTAGAGTCCTGTCTCCAAAAAATCAGTACGTAATTGTGAGTATTTAAACTGAAATATGGAAAAAAAAAAAGGGGGATGGACGTGCCTTCCTCAAATGTAAACAAACCATCGGTAGTCAGTGGCAGTGTTATAGAGAAAGTGTTATAGGAGACGCGCTAGAACCACGGTAGAGTGCAGACCTACCTCTCTCAGCCGCAACCACACACGCCACCCCAACCTTATTTACGGTTCGGTGGGTGCCTACAAGTGCCCAAGTGCAGGATTTACTGCAGTATCGAGTCCCGCCGCATCGACAGCCGACGAACGGCAAATGGACTCATGCTGACTGACGACGGCTGTGACCCACCGGCAGCTGCCGCCGCCCACATGGACGCCACCACGACGGTCCTGAAAAGGACTCGCTCTCTTTCTCCATCGTCTGGTGAGACCAACGAACGTACAGCTAAGTCTACCAAATGCAATGATTGCTCCTTCGCCCAAGTAGCTGCTTCGCCACCCTCACCTAACGCTAGAGCTGTGCCCCCACGCCAACCTCAACCACTGCAACCCTCTTTCTCTAAATATATCATCATCCGCTCTGCTGAGGGGAACAGATGCTTTATTCATCCTGGTAAAGTGGCCACGGCTATCTACTCTTCCATATTTGGCAAAAAATATGTTGAGAAGACCCTAACCATCACTGGTGGCGGCAGGGGCATAAAATTCGAGGTAGCCAACCTCGAAAACCTCTCTCAACCTCCTGAGTCGGTCACCACGCTGGGGGAGTGGTCTGTTAAATGCTGGGTTGTGACAGACGATGACCCCACTTACATGTTTGGGAGGATATACCCAGTATCCCCCGAAATGGCCACACAGGACATACTCACCAACCTTACCATACTAGACGATGCCCCAACTCAAATCATAGACGTTTTTAGACTCCCAGCTTTTGTCAGGGAAGGGCAGACGATGGCCAATATGGCCATTCGTATTAAGTTTAGAGGGGCCCTCCCTGATAGGATTGCCCTAAACTCTGCAGTGTACCGTGTTAGGCCCCACACCCTCCCTGTCCTCAGGTGCACCCGCTGCCTTCTGTTTGGCCATGGCAACGCCTCCTGCAACGGCAAAAACCGCTGTGGGAGGTGCAGTGGTTACCATGATGCCGAGGTTTGTACCCGGCCCGAAACATGCCTTTTCTGTGATGGCAACCACCGCCCCACCTACAGGCAGTGCCCGGCATACCTTCAGGCACTGCAACTACAGCAGCTCCAACATGAGTCTGACCACACTATAATGGAGGTTAAGCGTAAGCTGAGGGGCATCCGCCCAGGGTCCTTCAGACCAACTTCCTCACCAGAGGAGAATACAACACCTCCTCAGGCACCCCCACCTGCACCTGCCCCACAACCAGCCCCTCCCAAGCCACTTAGCCCTAAGGTCACAATAATTCCTTTGGCTGCCCAGGACTGCTCCACCCCTCAACGCCCATCCACTAACCTATGCACACCCCAAACACCCAAATCCCTGAGGGGCCGTCGCTCTCCCAGGCGTCGGCCAAAACCCCCCTCTTGCCCCAGCTCTCCTAGGAGGGATACCCGTTTACAGGAGGTATTCCTTCTCCCCACACCCCTACCACCTCACCCTCTACCCCAACCCACTCCTATCCCACCTCATACTGCTCCTCGCCTACTTCAACCCATTCCTCCCCCACCTCAACCCACACCTCCCCGGCCTGAACTCCAGCCCCATGCCACACAGCCAGCAGCCCAGCAGCCCCTGCCCTCACAGGGCAGTGCATGCCTTGAGCCTCCTACGGCACCTTCACAGGCCCAGCATGCTTCGGGTCTCTCCTTATCTGCCTTCATTATGGGATTAGCACCACTTGCACTTAAATTTATCAATCTTCTCCTAACAGGTTACAGCCTTCAAGAAAGCCTCCTCCAGTGCTTGCCAGGACTATTCTCATTCTTCACATCACTCACGCAGTGAATTCTGTTCTCCCCTCTCACTTCATACTCTGGAATGCCCGGTCCCTGTACTGGAAACTTCCAGTCTTTAAAACCACACTGTCTTCCTATTCACCTCTTGTTGTTGGTGTCTGTGAGACGTGGCTCACTGACGCATTCTCCCCTTCCTTCCCCAACTATTCTTCTTACAGAGTGGACAGGGGGGCAGGCGGAGGAGGAGGCAGCCTGCTACTGCTTGTCCACCAATCCCTCTCTTCTAGCCTCCTCACTATCACTCCCTACCCCGGGGGCAGACTAGAGTACCTGGGGGTGACTATTACCTTTAACTCAGGGCCCCTTCAGATCCTTTTAATTTACAACCCATGCTTGGATATCTCCCTTCAGGAGTTCCAGCATTTGTTTTCACAGCTTTCCTCCCCAGCCTTAATAATGGGTGATTTTAACGCCCATCACGACTTCTGGGAACCAGCCCTCCCCAGGAGCCGAAGAAACCGTTCGGGTCTGGCCCTCTCGACCTTCCTGGCAGACAGTGCAACTTTCTCTCTCCTTACTCCACCTGGCCTCCCTACCAGGACCAATCCAGTTTCAGGGAACCCCTCTACCTTGGACCTTTGCCTGGGGAATGGCCCTCTCCTCCTCACCACTATAACAACTGGCCCTTACATGGGGAGCGACCACCTTCCTGTTGTCATTTCCTTCCCTTCAATACCAACACCCCCCCCTTCATCACGCAGACCTCGTTGGTCCTTTAAAAAGGGAGACTGGGGCTCTTTTCAAAAAGAGATTAATTCAAAAACTCCTCCCACCATCCTCCCTTCACAAAGTCAAATTCAATACCTTACAGACACCTTGGTGGATGTAGGGTCCCACCACTTTCACCTCGTCACTTCCCGTCCCTCCCGCTCCTTCCGGGTCCCCTGGTGGTCCCGAAGGTGTGCAGCAGCCCTTCAGGCCAAACGACATGCCTTTGACATGTGGCGTAAGAATCCCATCCCTCCCCTTCGCAGTCGCTTCAGACTTTTAGAGGCCCAGTGCAAGCGTGTTATTCTTGATGAGAAACGTTCTGCGTGGGCCTCCTTTTGTGCCTCCCTGTCCTTTTCTTCCTCAGTCTCCCAGGCTTGGTCTTTTTTCAGGAAGATGGTTCACCCTCAGCCCCCTCTTACCTTCCCGTTAACTAGTAACGGTGTCCTCCTTGTCAACAACGTCCAAAAAGCCGAGTGCCTTGCCTCCAACTTACACACTATCCTCGGCTCCCCTGACCCTATACCTCCACCTGTGTTACCTCCTTCTTCACACGGCCACACAATTAGCACAGCTATAACTCCCCAGGAGCTTTCATCAGCTTTACAAGCACTGTCTGCTGGGAAGGCGACGGGGCCGGACAATGTCCCGAATGAGTTTCTTCGCCGCCTCCCAGATCCTCTGATCTTCCTCCTCCTGAACGTGTTCAACGCCAGCTGGCAATCTGGCACGTTTCCTTCTGTGTGGCGTAATGCCATCACAATTCCTATTCTCAAACCTGGCAAGGACCCGTCGGAGGCTTCCTCCTACAGGCCCATCAGTCTACTCTCTAACTTCAGTAATGTATTAGAACACATAGTGCATGACAGACTAACATGGTGGTTGGAACACAAACACCTTCTTCCCCCTAACATGTTTGGCTTCCGTCCTCACCGGGGCACCCTGGATGCCCTGCTCCAGCTAGAGCACCACATTCAGGAAGGATTTAACCACAAGCAATTCACTCTGGTAGCTTTTCTTGATCTCAAAGGAGCTTTTGACTCCTCTTCACATAATGCCATTATTGAAAAACTTTCCCGCCTGGGACTCAATGGTTCCCCACTCAATTGGGTTCAGTCCTTCCTGTCTTCCAGGTCCTTCTCTCTGGTGATAGGTAACTCCTACTCTAGGTCCTACCCAGTCACCAGAGGTGTCCCACAGGGTTCTCCTCTCAGTCCTCTCCTTTTCAATGTCTTACTTTCAGACTTTCCCTCTTCTCCATGCACACATGCACTCTTATATGCTGATGACATTTCCCTCCTTTCCTCTGCTTCCACTATCCAGGAGGCTCAACTTAACCTTCAACGTGGGCTTGATGCCATAGACTCTTGGACATCACGTTGGGGCCTAACGGTGAGTGCCCAGAAGTCTAGCCTTCTGTGCTTCACCAGAAGGCGAATACCCAACATACCTGTGGTCACCATCAAAGGTTCACCCATTCCCTTCAAAACCCAACATAAGTTTCTAGGTATAGTAGTGGACGGCCCCCGTCTAACCTGGAGCCGTCACATACACTACCTGGTGACCTCATGTCTTAAAAGACTAAATTTAATGAAGTCCCTGGCAGGGGTCAAGTGGGGTGCGGACAGGCATACCCTCCTTCGTTTCTATTGTACCTATATCCGGAGTCGCTTAGACTACGGATGTGAGGTTTATGGGGCGGCCTCACCTTCACTTCTCCATAAACTGGATGTCATACAAAACACAGCCATGCGTATAGCCCTGGGAGCTTTCAGGTCCTCCCCAGTCACAGCCCTTCAGGCAGAATCCTCCCTATCCTCACTGTCACACCGACGCTCCACCCTCCTTGTCCGCACCTACACCAAACTTGCATCCTCACCTAGCTGCCACGCCCTCCACTCCCTCCTCCTCCGACAGAGTAGGGCACCACTTCTTGGCCCCCTACCATATCAAGCCCACACACCATTTGTAGAAAGAGCCCTCTCCTTCTTTGCCTCCCTCCGGGTGACCCCCCCCTCCTTTCTCACTCTCGAGAAGACTTCCCCTTTGGGCCCTTGGTTTCCCCTTTCCCCCTTAATATCCTTGACACTGCACACAGACACACAATGGTCAAAGGCACACTGTCCGGTGCAGGGCAGGATAATTTTCAACAACCTGCTGCACACTCACTACCACAACTCCCTCCACATATACACTGACGGCTCCCGCCTCCCAACACCTCCCTCTGTTGGAGCTGCTATGTATGTCCCAGTACGTAACACTGCCACTGCCTGGAGGCTTCCGGCCTCTGCCTCCATTCTGACAGCAGAACTCTTCGCCATCAGAGAGGGCCTCAGGTTTGCCACCACACTCACCTCCCCTTGCTCAGTCACTCTCTTCTCAGACTCCCTCTCAGCCCTCCAACTCATCCGGCACCACCGCCCTAAAACACACCACTCCCTCTGCTTCACCATTCACCACTTTCTTCTCCAACTGTCCTCTTCTGGCTTCTCCATCCACCTTCAGTGGGTCCCCTCACACGTCGGCATCATGGGTAATACAGTGGCCGACAGAGCGGCAGCGGAAGCACACTCCCACCCCTTCCCCATACACCTCCCCACTGACCAGACTGACTCACTGACTAACCTCCACACAGCCTGTAGACTACACTGGGACACAGACCTGACTAACGCCCTACAGTACACCTCACTTGGACGCATTAGACAAGACACACGACACCACTGGTGGACCTACTCCCCCAGCCGTGCCCTTGACACTGCCGTCACCAGACTCAGAGTTGGACACAGCCGCCTAAACTCCCACCTACACAAGCTGGGCATGACTGATGACCCCCACTGCCCTTGGTGCCCTACACAACCAGACACCCCAGAACACCTCCTACTTCACTGTCCTCGTCACCACTCCCACCGCATGGCACTCCTTCACTCACTGTCGTCTCTCCACATCCGCAGACCAACAATAACAGACATCCTAGGTGGCTCTCAAGATCCTGGCCTGGCCTTCAAAGTACTCAAACACACCAGGACCTTCCTCCAAAGGACAGGTCAACTCAACAGGATCTGATCCACTCATTCATCTGCAACCTGCACTTTTGGGGCACTAGAGGCTGTGGCACCACAGCCTGCACGGCCCCATCAAATTCCCAAGAAGAAGAAAGAAGAAAGTGTTATAGTGTGATAGTGAAGACAACACAACGGCCCGGTCGCATGGTGTGACAACGTCCATAGAACTGTGTGTGTTTTCCCTAAGGATTACATACAGAAGGATATACAGCCCAACGTTAAAATTTGGATGACGGTCGACGGATAGGATAGGATGCAGTAGTAACTAATTTCTTTTTAGGGGTGTCTTAGATATTTTTAATGATTCTGGTATTTTCCCTCCTTCTCAATTTCTGAACCACTCATTTAATTTATTACAAGGTAATAAAAACAATATATATATATTTTTAAAGTTTTTATTTTTATCAAGGGTTAAAACCAGATAATTTATATACCATGCATGCAAACTATTTAAGTAATGAAAGCACTGAAAGCAAAATTTTGGTAATTTTACAGATAAGATGGATAATGCGGCAGAAATAATTTGTTAGAATACTTTCCACAAAGCAAACATATATATATATATATATATATATATATATATATATATATATATATATATATATATATATATATATATATATATATATTGGATTTGGTGAAATACTACAACCTAACTAAGATGTGATTATACCAAGAAAATAAACACTCATTTTGAGGTAATAATTTACACTATCATATGGAGAAAAAAAGTAAATAAAAAGCCACAAAACTGCTTTACATTACATGTTGATATCAAATAAGAACAATTACCAAGCACATAGGATTAAAACCAGCCAAATAATTACATCCCATACATGTAAACTACTGCAAGCATAATTTTGTAAGTTTTACAAACAAGAACGATATTGTTCCAGAAATAATTATTAGATTAACTTCCACAAAGGAAAAGCCTGAAAAGATATTGCATATATTAAGATATTAGTAATCAAAGTGTGATGTGATTATACTAACTGCAATATAAACACCATAGCATTAAGGCGATAATCAACACCATAATATGAGATTTTGTGCAATTATGGAAATCAATTAATAAATATATAATGCCATAAAGCTGCCTTACATTACATGTTGAATGTCAATCAGTTAACACACATGCCAGACACTCCAAGGAGTACATGCATGAAAGAGGTGCTGTTAGAATTGCTTCAAGTAGCAAGGAGGGAGTGTGTGAATAGTTAGAATTGGAGGTTCTGCCATGGCCATCCCCTCATGGGGCACTCCCAGAGGGAACGAGGCGTCAGAGACTAGGCACAAGGTGGGATGATTTAACACATCAAGCAACAAACCAGAAAGGCAGAAACATTACATCTTAATAAAGATAGAGTTGGGGAACATGCTATTCTGTGCATATCTGCGGGCACTCATCTCCTGTCACATAAGCCTTTGAGCCTGTGGTGGCAATTAATCCGTTACGCCAGGACACAAGGACACTGTGATATTCGATATTCCACAGTTTATCTTACCCAGGTTACCCTAGGTACCCATTTATCTACCAACCCTTTTGGGAGGATGAACAGCTGGGTGGGCTGTGTACCAACTGTTTTCATCTGGGATTAAACTTGGGCCAGCAGATTCATTGTCAGACATGCTAATCACTGCACCACTGAGGCACAGTACATCTTAGAGGATGTCATATGTATAGTATTAATGGCACAGCTGGCATTGTATATCATAATGAAAGGCAAGTACAAAGGTAGTTGACAAATATTTCGTGCAATAAGCTTCCAAAATAAATACTGTTTACGGCAAAAAGTACCACAGCTTTTACCATATCTATATCTATCTATCTATATATATATATATATATATATATATATATATATATATATATATATATATATATATCTATCTATCTATATATATATATATATATATATATATATATATATATATATATATATATAAATATATATATATATATATATATATATATATATATATATATATATATATATATATATATATATATATATATATATATATATATACATACATACATACATATATATATATATATATATATATATATATATATATATATATATATATATATATATATATATATATATATATATATATATATACATACATATACATACACAGTATACTGATACATACATTAGTGCACAAGTTCCAAACATGACATGACATATCAAAAGGCAGGTTAAGGTGAATAACTTAAAATATTTCTTAGATCAAACAAGCCAAATTAACATAGAAATTAAAAAAGAAAAAAATTCAAATGCTGTAAAAAGTAAGAGATAAAAAACAACATGGTGTAATAAATATAACGGTGTTATACTAAAATTACAATAACATAGATAACATTCATTCAGCACTATGTAATGCCCCAAAACAATGTTAGAAAAAGCAGAAACTTAAATTATATGAGCAAGTGGTTACAGAAATTATAGCTCAAGGCAGTGCAAGCTTTTCTGACAAAGCCATCCCACACACCATGCACACAAGGCAGTGCAGGCCTTTCTGACAAAGCCATCTCACACATCATGCACACAAGGCAGTTCAGGCCTTTCTGACAAAGCAATCTCACACACCATGCACACAAGGCAGTGCAGGCCTTTCTGACAAAGCTATCCCACACATCATGCACACAAGGCAGTGCAAGACTTTCTGACAAAGCAATCTCACACACCATGCACACAAGGCAGTGCAGGCCTTTCTGACAAAGCCATCCCACACACCATACACACAAGGCAGTGCAGGCCTTTCTGACAAAGCAATCCTACACACCATGCACACAAGGCAGTGCAGGCCTTTCTGACAAAGCAATCCCACACACCATGCACACAAGGCAGTGCAAGCCTTTGTGACAAAGCAATCCAACACACCATGCACACAAGGCAGTGCAGGCCTTTGACAAAGCAATCCCACACACTATGCACACAAGGCATTGCAAGCCTTTCTGACATATCAGTTGTTGAATTTGTTTTCGAAGTCTTGAAACATGATTCTGCAGAAGTTTAACTGCTTTGCCTGTTGGGAAAAATATTTCATCAAAACTAAATTCACCTAAAAAGTTGTTATTGTCCCCTTCCAAGGACTTTTAATACTTATCGGTTGACTGTGGCAGAATACTGGCCATATTTCCCTGTTCTAGCAATACCTTACTGTGTGGTCAAGGCCATTCCTGTAATTTCTGTCCTACATAACCGTTGCACTTAAACTTCAATCATGTAGTCTCTATACAAACTCACCCTCATTACATCTCCAAACCTCCTCAATGTAACACACTTCCACTAATCACTCCATTCCCTTTAAAGTTGCACCCTTGCAGGTATATTATGGTATAGGCCGTAATCCAAAATTACAACCTAATATATAAAATAAATAGAGTAAATTATTTAATAACTTACGTTTCTTGTAAGACTTCGGTGTGAGGGTGGCCTGGTGCTGCCCGTCAGATGCAGAATATTCTGTAAAAATTACATATATTATTTATTGTGTCACCTGTTTTCACGGTATAATGCATTTCCATATCCATTACATATTTTTTATTGAATGCTAGTCAATACTGTTGTAAGAGTTCTATCTTTATTTTTAACACAAGATAAAAGTCTTACTTTTGGCCTCCCTTCCCCTCCACCCAAAACAAAATGCAAGTAATAATAAAAAAGTTCAAGACAATACTTTTACATTTGTATTAATTTCAGTTTACATTTTTTTAGTAACTTCTATAACAAGTGTATAGTGAATCACACACACAACAAACAGAAATAAACTACTGAAAAAATATTACAAACATACAAACATTCATGATACTAAATGTTGTACCTTGTATGCACATGAACCGTGAAGGCAATGGTTCTTCACCTAGAGTATTTTCACCCCTCAACGAGGTAGACAGGCTCGTAGGGGATGCAATTATGCTGCCACTATCCATGGCTCTTTGGTAATGAGACACTCTGGTCATCTTGAGAGAACGAAGAGTGAACATTTTGTGAAGCAGGTGTATGTGTGTGAAATTGA